>NW_023614100.1:0-38861 GCF_013339725.1 Rhipicephalus microplus | reverse complement strand
TCACAAATTGAACGCCACGAAAATATCAAGAACGTTCAGTACGAGCGAGAGTTACAAATATTTGTCACACGCTGCAATCAGATTCTCTCTTCTCTCGTCCCGATGAGAGCGCTGGAAGCTGAGCTGAAAGGAATGGGAGGATCGAAAAAAAAACACGTCACTTGCGCTTTATGATCTGCAGAATTTTTCACTTTTTTCTTTATATACGCGGCTTTCTCAGTGCAATCGCGTGCGCACGCGTGTACAAGTGAGGTCTCTCGCGGCAACCGCTGGAACACAAGCGCGCCATTTCAAATCAGTCATGCTGACAGATGAGCTTACTGGGCTTATTTGCCCTGATTGTCGAGAGAATAGAAAGCTATTTGTAGCTGACTTTGATAATTTATTGTGAAGTTCTAGCCCACGGCTGCGCTTTGTGGGTCGCGTGTTCTCGGAGATTCTAGTACCGAATGGCAGCGTTTTCTCGACCATGCTCAAAAAGTGTGTCAGGGCCCCTTAAGATACTAATGTGTGGAATGTTTTATACCTGCTATTCCACTCACTACGTGCCTTAATGATGCAGTAAGGTGTATGCCTTTTGTAGTGGGTGACTGGCTTTAAACTATAAAGTGATTATTATGCCATGTTCTGACTCCCGATGGCAATATGCGCTTGTACCACATATTATTACGGCATTATTTCATGTTGTATTGTGAAGATGTACACAGGACTCAAGTGTTTGTGAAGCTTGAAAGGTATTTTCACTGCATTTTCAGGGAGAGCATGGCTGCTGCTTGGTCACAGATCATTTCTTGGTCACTGTTTCTTGAAAACTAATATTTTTCGTGAAGTCCTCTTATGCAGAGTTCATGGAAGCTTAACGTAAAGTTGTGGCGTGAGGTGCTTGGTAAAAATAGTTAAATAATTAGTACCAGAGGTAACAGAGTGTCGTCACCTGCTTACGTTCGCTCATTGGGAAAGGTTCAAAGAAAAAAGTTAACTACGAGGCGATTAGCATTTCTTGTGAAATATCTCAAAGAAAAAAAAACTGAGAAATATGATGTCTTTATGTTTTACTCATAGGTTCCCTACTTTCAAAGTCAACAGCCGGGCTTGTACATGGATGAGATAAATGTGGTACGAGCACTGATACAAAAACACGATACAGATGTATAATGGGGAACAATGAATTGTTCCAGGTTGCTCATTTCACTGAACAGGAACCCACTAAGAAAGCACTCGGGGATGAAAAGAGATATGCACTTTCTAAACAGATACTGCAAATTGAGTCACAGGGTTCTATTTGCACAGAGACATGTGAAATAAAAGCCGCATTTGAAGATTATTACAAAACTTTGTCCACCACGGCTGAGCTTCAGATAAATTTGCAAGAAGAAGCTGACCACATCATTGCCCTTGTACCTCGTTACAAGATGATAATAGACTCAGTGTAGACGGGCCCCTGGCCTTTAGGTAGAAAACGTTCCGTGCTACGAATCTCATTAATCCACAGTGGAAAGAACGTGCACAATATGCTCCACTATGACGCACCTGAGAGTTGGAAAATCAAGATTATCATATCGGTTCGTGTTCGTTCTGATAGATTTTCTAAATTTAAAGTCGACGTGTTCTGTGGCTATGGCACCGCAGACACCGGCGAAACCGCCAAGTTCAGCTCGCAGAGAAGTGCGATTTTTGAAAATAAAGCAGTGAAAAAGTACAAGGCTACCTGTGCGCTATTTCAATGACATGTCGCAAGTGACGTTGACCGTCACGTCGCCGTCGTGGGTCAGTCAAAATTTACGCAGCTACGTGTTATGATCTTTCTACCTGTCTCTTTGTCGATTATTTTGTGCTGCGTTTTATTCTTTCCTTCTGCTGACCACCACTTCATTTTCCTGAGCCTGAACATAATTCTACACAAGGCTATGCTATACTCAGCTTGCGTGCCTGGAGAGCCGAGTGGTTAGGAAGATAGCCTTCGTGTGGAGGGTACGAGTGTTCAAATTCCACGTCATAAAAAATGTTATTCAAAATTATATTTTTGTTTTTTTGTTCTTTCCATTTCTTCTCTCTCGTTCACTCACCAATGACGATTATCACGGGCCACGCCGTAGAGCTGAGTAGCGAGGCTTGCCCAGACTCTGCAGCACATACCCGTTCATGATTGCGACTGTCCCGCCATGGTGGGTTAGTCGTTGAGGTGCTCGTTGCTCACCCTAATATTCGAATTTCAGCCGCTGTTTCATACGTAGGTGCTTGTTCCGGAGCCCTCCAGTACGGTGTCCTTCGTAATCATATCGCGGTTTGGAGAACACTAGCAATACTCATCACTACAATTCTCGGGCACACACTGTATGCAGAGTTGGAACAGCTTCCATTTAACATTGGCTTACTGTGGACAAGAGCCAGCATTCCCGGCTTCACTTTTCCTAGGTTTTGTTGCTGCCGCTTGTTGACTTTTACTGCGGCACATTATGGTTATATTGCTTGCTCATGAACGTTTGGCACGTACCAATAGCTCCTTGGCTTGGAAGCTATTCCCACCTTCCCCGCCGATATTTCAAACGAGCATTACCATAACAACTGAAGCTGCTAACCCCCAGAAAAATAGTACGTGGATCTTTAAGAGTGCACCCAGCCGACACTAATAGGAGTTAAACTTTATTTACATGTCAAGCACACTTCGACACCAACTGCATACACGTGTGCCCCAGCTACTCGCACAGTGCCATAGAGGCAGGTGCCCAGTTTCCGATTTGTGGAAAGGAAGTCTGGAACTGGGCAATGACCCCAGGTACCATTGTCGGTAAGTGCGTTGACGTGTGTGTCGAAGCGTGCTTCGTCTACTTTGTATGAATTGTTGAGAACGATGAACACTTAGGCTCCTTCTGAGCACGCAGACACGAAGACCTGCGTGTCTCTATGACGATGCACAAGCCGGGTGATGGTGGCCTCTCCTGCGTCACGATGCACTCGTTGTAGCACCGGCGCCTAGGCGACAACGCGGTGAAAATGCATGCGTGTGGTGAACGGGCGACCTTCCGTGGCGGCTTCTGCTTGCCCTCAGTCACTACGTACACGATGGCGGGTGAGGACGTGCGCTTGCCGCTGGTGACACAGAAGCTGGGAGACGCACTCCTCCTTCACCATGCACACGATTGATGACGGAGACCTCGTTGACTCGCTCACGATGAGAACGCTCGGCGATGGGGGCTGACGACTCGCTCACGATGTAAATGCTCGGCGGTGGTGGCCTCGAGGGCTCACGCATGATGCACACACTCGGCGACCGCGACGAGCACGAGCCGCCATCTTCGATGATCTCCACAGTCGGATGAGTTGCAGCGAGGCATCCTCATGAGCTGTCGACTGTGGCCGTATAAGGGCGTGCCTGCACAGAGAGACCTTCCACCTCACATTCTGGCACTACTGCTGTGGAACACAAGTGGGTTGATCAATATGTGAACCAAAGACACTTTTCTGTCTGCTTAAGACTGACTGGGTGCTCTTTAGAAGAGGAGTACAGAGAAAGCGTCACAAAACCTTTCTAGTCATGTTCGCCTCGTACGTGCAGCACGTCCCACGGCATACGAGCATGTGCCATAGGTAATCCGAAATGTATAAGAACCCAAGTCTCATTGCGGTAAGAAGCTCGCATCGTAGAAAATTCCACGGCCGGAATTGACGTGGTTGTTTATAAGCGAAACGTCCAGACTGAAGTGAAAACAAAATCGTGGCTTGAGCCGCATACTGAAACCTTGTCATTCAATAGTGTTTCTTCTGCGTCAGTTCAGCTACGCGCGCCAAGCATGCTATCAGCAAACATAACGATGCAATAGATATTCTAATTCTGAATGGACATTTCGGAAAAATATTGCGGTTGCGCTCTTTGTTTTATTGTTCGACAGTGAAATTGGCCAGATTCCGCAAATTCTCAGTGGCCAAATTTAAACAATCAAGGCAGTTTTTCGCAGAAATGGCAACGATTCTCCTTTCGATCCTACAGCTTCATGCGCGACTTGGGACAGTTGTTTTTACCCAATGTCTTATTTGAAATTTCGCTAATCTAACGTGGTGCCGCTAAAGCAACTAACTACAATGTGAATATCACATTTATATCACGTCTCGCACAATTAGCTAAACTCCCTGTACACGTTGACCTCAATAGTGCAAAAAACCACACTTCAGGATTGTGAAAAAAAAAACACGACAGCGGTGAAGGGCACAAGAAGTTAGTAGACATACAGCACCCCCTTGCTCTTTGTGATCTAGCGCCCCTGGGAAAGACCCGTGAGCAGACTCGAGCCCAAGTTACTGCAAGCAAGATTTGTGTTCTTTATAAAGATTTCGGTTCAGATTGAAGTTTGGCACGGTGTTTGAAACTCACAGGTCCACCATTCTAATCTAAAATTTCCATCGAAAGCATGAGTGAGAAAAAAAAAAAAACAAAATGGTGACTTGATCGCACTGCAGCGACCTTAGAGATAAATGTCCGAGTGATGGAATCTCACAGAAATTCTGCAGTTGTCTGAATAATATGGATAAGAAAAGGACTGTAAATCCTGCTGTCCATCCACTGTGTTGTTGTGTTGTTGTTCTCCTATTGTTAGTGGCGCATACCCCTGTGGGGGATTGGCCAAGAATCGAGTGGTTTCAAATTTACTGTTCAGATTTGGAATGATGGAGGTTTAACAGAAAGATTAACGATAGCCTAGGAAAGTGTGGTGCTTAAGTGTTCTTGGCAGGAGAACAACAACTTGGACAGTTCGAGGCCCACTATAGTTTCGAAATGCTGAAACTGAGCGATCTCGGATATTGAGATATGAAGGAACGGCCCGCATTGGCAATTGAAGTGGATACGTGACGTACGTTCCGCACAACTAGATTTCTTAATGTAAGTACTATGTGACAGTCAGGCGCTGCTTTAGAGGACACTTTATGCAGACAAAACGTTGGTTATCAACGTAGACAGTAACATTTATTATTTACAAAAAGTGGAAGCTCGTATGTGATGATTATATTAGACCAGCGCGCAGGATTGGCCTAAGACCATAATTACCCGGGGCCGGAAGTTACTGAAATTCGAATAACTGTCGGAATCCCAGGAAGACGTGGCTTGTGGTGCCCGAGCAATGACGACCGGAGAAATGCCGTGAACGATGAGACCGCGGTCAAAATCTACAGCCCTACGTAAACGATGTGTCGAAGCGGGCTTCATTTACATATTTGGAGAGCGCGCTGATGTACGTAAGACGATATTAAAAAAAACAAACTCGGGCAGTATATTTAAAAGGAGAGATTTCAAGGTGGTGTTCCGATTGCGAGCGCCTACACCCTGACACGAGTAGGAGAGAAAAAGTGGTGCTCGTGAGTGCCATGAACGCAAATCATCCAGTAACGCAATTTTAAATGCGAAGCATTTCTTAACAAACTTCATGACTTTGACCGTATTATCTATTATCTATCTATCTATCTATCTATCTCTATCTATCTATCTATCTATCTATCTATCTATCTATCTATCTATCTATCTGTATGTCTGTCTGTCTGTCTGTCTGTCTGTCTATCTATCTATCTATCTATCTATCTATCTATCTATCTATCTACCTATCTATCTATCTATCTGTCTGTCTTCTGTCTGTCTGTGTCTGTCTATCTATCTATCTATCTATCTATCATCTATCTATCTATCTATCTATTATCTATCTATCTATCTGTCTGTCTGCTGTCTGTCTGTCTGTCTATCTATCTATCTATCTATCTATCTATCTATCTAGCCGCCTATGGCTTTAGCTCTCTGGTCGTTTCGATGTTGGTATCGATACTAAACTTGGTATGGCATAACATCACTGTATGAAGAGTATATTTGACTACTCATAACATGAAAATGATGATATGTATGTCATGAATGTCATGATTATTTTCATGGTCCTGCAGCTCTTGCGGTGGTTTCGTTTCATGCGGCTTGTTGAAAAACTGGTATGGTATGGCCAGATTGCATGGCGACACAAAGTGAAAGACCCTAACATAAAAATCAGGCATGCGTGTCATGTAACAACATGACTACATGCCACGCTCATGATGCGCTCGCGCCCATTTTTCTTGCGTCACATATACCAAATATTGTATTACGGTACGTGAATGTATGATGAAGGTATGTGACTGTTGCAAAACATGATAAACATGAGATGCGTGCCATGTGCCAACATGACTACCTGCTACGCTCATGACGCGCTGGCGGCACTTTCGCTAGCTCACATATACCAAAGTGCTATGCGGGACGTGTATGAATGAAGAAGGTGTGATACTGGTGCAAACATTATAAACATGAGATGCGTATCTTGTAACAACATGACTACATGCTACGCTCATGACACGCTCGCGGCTGATTCGCTAGCTTCACATCTACCAAACGCGCTATAACGCGAAGCGAACGGGTGACATAGATAAATGACACATCCAAAGATGATAATTACGACATGGGCGTCATGTAACAACATGACTACATGTCACACTCATGATGCCTAGCGGCCGTTTCGCTAGCTTTACGTATGCCAAATTTCGTATTACGTGACGCCAATGGTGACGATGGCATGTGACTGGTGACAACACAAAATCATGAGATGCGTGTCTGGTGAGAACATGACTACATACACAGTGGAGGCACCAATACATTCTACGTGACGCGGTGCGCGTGCTCGCGGCATTCACTTCGTCGCGTCAGGCCGGCGTTGCAACGCAGGCGACGGTCAGCCATATACTCGAAGGCACGCGTCGTGCTGCGTTGCTTCGACGCATGCACCTTTCAGGCGTCTAGCGTCCCTCCATCACGAAAAGAGGAAGATGCAGTGTTGTCTGGGTAACGCATCGGTGCGACGTGCAACATGTCGCATTTCGCGCTGGTTGCCATCGGGCCGCGTCGACGGACGCTGGTCGCGCCTGGCGTCAGACTATCGACCTTTTCAAAGACGCCTCCCTGGGCGCCGCCATAGTTCTCTTTGGGCTGTGCGAATTGGCGTCTCCCCTCAAAAATACATTGACAGGACTGCGCCCTTAGCGTTCGTATTCCCGCGTGCAGCCCACATTGCGGTATTTTTTTCCTCCGTGAAAAGATGAATAGAGTGCTCGCATTTTGCTTATACGTAGCGTCGCGTGCCAAGCGTGCGTGCGCATCAACGCTACATTGGAGTACATCGGGCCCTTCATGTTGCGCTCGCGGCCGTTTCACTAGTTCCACAGATACCAAATTTGGTGTTTCGCGACGTCAATGGATGACGAAAGTATATGAGTAGTGCAAAACATGATAATCCTGACACGTGCGCATGTAAGAACATGACAACATACCATGCTTTAGCATGCTCGCGGCCTATCACGTCATCACGCCGTCGTGGACTGCGCGCGGGCCGAAGTGGAGCTGTTAACATTTCGTGATGCGCCTTCTGTTTATGCGGGTATCTAGTGGCTATGCCCCGCGCGGTGTCTAGTGGCTAAGGTACTCGGCTGCTGACCCGCAGGGCGCGGGCTCGAATCCCGGCTGCGGCGGCTGCATTCCGATGGAGGCGGAAATGTGTAGGCCCGTGTGCTCAGATTTGGGTGCACGTTAAAGAACCCAGGTGGTCGAAATTTCCGGAGCCCTCACTACGGGTCTCTATAATCATATAGTGGTTTTGGGACGTTAACCCCACATATCAATCAATAAATCAAATCTAGTGTGGCTAGCCTTGTCGCTGTGACGGACGTAGACCTTCGCCTTTCAGCGCCCAGTTAGTCTTGCCTGCTGCGCTTCACTTTTGACACTACCATTCTATTCACGCCATCTGACATCTTCGGTAGCCGCCACCACACATCGCTGCCATTCGCCGTTCTTGCGCTTTGTCAAGACACTACCGGAATATTTATTTCCAATCCCAACTTGTGCCCCTCAGTTTGCGCGCAACAAGACGCTGGGCCACAATCAGCTTATCGATGAAGGTACTAGTGTGCCTGCCAATTTCTTCGACACCAAGCCGACTATGGAGCTGAACGCGTTGGTTACTCACTGTGCCTCGAACAGCGTGTCGTCCGATGCATTTTACTGTCTATTGACAGCCATCTCGCCCGGCTCAACGAGGAGCAGCTTGTTATCCTGTTGCACGAATTCAGGCGTTCGTTGACTTTCCCCAAGTGGTGATAGGAAGAACGAAGACCGTTGTGCACAATTGGCACAGGGAAGAGTACTTCTTTGCGCCAGCGCCCCTATCGTGGTCTCGGCGGAGCGTCGCGTAATTGCAGAACAAGTAGACGACATGCTACAGCGTGGAGTCATCAAGCTTCTGTAGTCCTTGGTCTTCACCAGTTGTACTCGTCAAAAAAGGATGGTTCGATCCGGTTCTGCGTAGACTACAGGCGCCTAAACAACATACGAGGAAAGGGTGTACCCTCTTCCCGTGAGACGACGCTACTCGATTGTCTCCAAGGTGCAGAATTCTTTTCCTCGCTTGACCTCACTCAGGTATTGGCAGGTCCTAAGGCTGGGAGTCAGATCGTCCAAAAAACGGCGTTCGTCACACGGATGGTCTCTATGAATTTACCGTAATGCCGTTCGGACTCTGCAATGCGCCGCCACATTGGTGCGAATGATGGACAGCATTTCACGCGGTCTCAAATGGAACATATGCTTGTGCTATCTTGATGACGTCGTGGTCTTTTCACCCGATATCACTTCACATCTCCCTCGTCTGCGTAAGGTTCTACAGCGTCTTACAAACGCCAATGTTCATTAACCTGAAAAAAAAATGTCACTTCGGGGCTAAACAACTCACCATACTTGGTCATGTCGTCTCGAAAGCCGGCATCCTTCCCGCCCTGACAAGCTTCGTGCTGTGTCCGAATTCCTAAGCCGACTACAGTTAAAGAACTACGGAGCTTTTAGGGCCTGTGCTCCTATTTTCGTCGGTTTCACCGGAACTTTGCTTCCATCATCACTCCGCTCACCAAACTCCTTGCTGGCCCTGCAGATCTTTCGAATTGGACCGCAGCTTGTGACGAATCCTTCGCAACAACTGCGCCAACCCCTACCTCACCACCCGTCCTGCGTCATTACGACCTACTACACCGACCGAAGTACACACGGATGCAAGTGGCGTCAGCCTGGTGCAGTAATGGTGCAACGCAAACCAGGTTTTACGGAGTATGTGGTCGCCTATGCCGGCCGCGCCCTCAGTAAGGCAGAAGCCAGCTATTCTGTTACAGAAAATGAGTGCCCAGCGATTGTGTGGTCGTTAAACAAGTTTCGCCCTATTTGTACGGCCAAACTTTTGACGTGGTAACTGACATCACGCGTTCTGCTGGTTGGCTCACTGAAAGATCTTCTGGTCGCCTCGGACGTTGGGCACTAGGCCTCCAGGAATTCGACATACACGTCGTCTACCGATCGGGGCGAAATCACTTTGACGCAGATGCGCTTTAACGATCACCCGTGAAATCTGATACGGAAATATCAGCCCTGACCTTCCCTCTCTGCTGTCAGCGTCACAAACATGCCATTCGAACTGCAGAAGGACCCTTGGACTGTCTCCTCTTGAATATGCTTTCTGTGCATCAACCGGTTACCCGCGTGCTCTTCGCCGCCAAGCAACTCATTTCGCCATACGGAATGGCTGTTATACCGTCGCAACTATCAAGTGGGGGTCGTAAATGGCTGTAGTCATATTCAGCCATATGCGGTCCGATTTGCGAATATTTTCATGTTGAACCGCAACACGCACACGCCGTGCGCTGAAGAGTATGAGCGGATCGCCAACTTCTACTGGCGGGGTAGTACCGTTTGTACGCACACATCATCATGTTCCCTGTGTCAGCAGCGCCAGACATTTCTCATTCACCCGGTCAACTGCAGCCTTTACCCTGTCCTGCACGCCCTTTGACCGTGTTGGGATTGACCTATACGACCCGCTACCATGCTCTGTTGGTGGTAATCGATGGGTGACTGTGGCTGCTGAAACATGACAAGGCACGCCGAAACGGCAGCGCTACTTCGGCTGGTGCTCGGACGTTGCAACCTTCATCTTGCATCGGTTGTTCTTCGTCATGGTGCACCACGGGAGCTCCTGAGTGACAGGGGCCGCGTATTTCGTCCGAAGTTCTGCAGCACCTCTTACATTCATGCCGTACGGTACACCGCACATCAACAGCCTACCACCCTCAGACGAACGGCTAACTGAACGTTTCAATTGAACCTGGGAGACATGCTCTATGTATTGATGCCGGCCACTCCAATTAGGACGTTGTTCTTCTTTTCGTGACGTTTGCCTACAATACGGCGATTCGATCAACAACAGGCTGTCCATCGTAGCCGTAGTAGTAGGTGTAACGAGTATTACATTTGACCTCCAAGGTGGTGCCGGTGAGAGGTTTCTTCTGTGCGTTGTTGAACAATAAAAGATAGTGTATAATGTACATGGCAAAAAACTGCTAAGGGAGTGAGAGACAGGAGAATTCGACTTTTAGTTAACGCACACGCTGCAAATTTTTTATTGTACAACAACGAACAGGAGACAAGAAAGGGTTTCTACGTTACACTCGCTGGGCGTAACCTCCTAGGTTTTAGAAAGGTAAAGCGAGCGTGGGCCGCAGTGCCACGAATACAGTGAAGTAGTATGTACATGAACTCAAGGTGGTTAAAGGTGGGAAGTAGACACGAAGCGCAAGCCGTAAGAAAGTGTGGGTGCATCCTCTCGTTCAGTACTTGGAATGTCCGCTGGATGGCGGTGCTTCTATATGAAGAATATATGATAAAAAGATGCGAGATGGTGGCACTTGAAGTGTTGAATAGGTGGACGAATGGACACAGACAGATGCATGAACGGACGCACGGATGGCTGGACGGTCGGATGGACGCATGGACCGACGCAGGAGTGGATGCATGGGCGAAAGCAGGAACGGACACACAGACGAACGTGCGGACGTATGAGCAAACGCACGCACGGACGGCCGGATGGACGGACGCACGGGCGGCCACACAGACGCAGCGATGGACGGAAGCAAGAACGATGGGCGGGCGAATGCTTCGCCCCACTATCCATCATTCACTCCGTGGATATGCTGCCATTTTTTTCTTTATATGGTCGTGACCCAGGCAGCACACTCGACACGATTCTGCCATACAATCCTGATGCTCCGAGTTGAGCCCAGTTTCTGAAATGGCCGAACATGCCGAAGAGTGTCGTCAGCTTGCACGGTCCTTCACAGCCGATAATCAAGCCCCCCAAAAAGATCGCCACGACCGTGATCTTGTTCAGCACACTTCTCCGTCGGGTTTACTCGTGTGGCTCGACTGCATTTTCAATCTCCTGGACTGACTGCCAAGTTTGTACCGAAGTATATGGCCCTTACCGCGGCATACAGCACCCTTCTTGTGTCACCTATGTGATTGAACCACTCAAGCCGTCCACGGACAAGCACCGCCTTGGTCATGAGATGGTCCACGTCAGTCGCCTCAAGCCTGCTACGACCCTCTGTTCTCTCGTCACCTTGAGTCGCCAGCATGGCTCGTCTTCGTCACCGGGGTATTGGGTAGTGGGGAATTCTCAAGGCACTGACTAGTGGGACCATCTTGAGTGCGAAGCGCGAGCGTGTGCACGAACTGTCGACGCTGGACTGCTTGAACATTTCTGTCCGTACCGGGCCTGCCTACTACGTGGCGTCGCTATTAAACTCCCTTGAATATACTTATAGTTGCATATACTTCCAGCCCGACAACTGCACAAAAAAGTGAAAATAAAATAAGTGCATGTCCACAGAATCTTGAAAAAAAATGTTATGCACAATAAAACACCGATAGAGCATAAGCAATCAAACAAAATGGTAACAATACAAAAATATTGACACCGTGATACTAAAGAAATACTAGCTATTTAGAACAAAATCAAACACATGTCACATAACGCATAACGCAGCGCGGAATTTATGTAATCGCAATAACTACGATAACCAAAAACGTCATAATTTACAAACAATGCTAGTGCAAAGAATTTCGCTCCATATGACATTACAAGTGACCAAATATAAACGCGTCTTATATGCCTCTTTTTTTAAAGCCTTACATTCAATAAATAGACGCAGACAACCACAATCGGTGCAATGCATTCCCATGTACCCGTCGTGGTCATAGTTTGAAACGCTGTCTGTGCTCCGTTAGCTTGCCCTTCGAGCATCTGCCTCCTTGCCGATGTGAACTGTACCGCACGAGTGTGGGAAGCGATAAACAAAACATTCAGCACAGGTCACAAAAGGGCGCTTGGGCTTCTTCGAGCATCCTCAGAATTAGATGCGAAACGTGGTCGGCGATGCGATATTTTGAACCCCGGGCCACGTACCTACGATTTTAAAGACGTGCGTCGCGAGCACGCGGCTGTCCAGATACGTTAGCCGGGCATAGCTTGCATAATCTGGTAAAGGAAGGGGATATAAAGGGAAGTAAGAATGAGGATGCGAGAAAGTAAGAGGAGAGAAGGAGCAAAGAAAAAGAAGAGAAAGAAAACGCGAGGAATAACAGAAAGAAAGATGCAAGGAGAGCAAGAAATAAAAAGATAAAGACGCCAAACACATAAAGAGGGTAAGCTTAGCTATCTAATTAGAGGAGGAAAAAGGAAAAGTGAGAGATTACAAGTATTGCTAAGCTAGGACAAGCTAAGTGCCAGCCAGTTCTGCTGTGACTCAGCATTGCACAACTTATTGGACGCTGCGCTAATTTGAAAGAATACGCTAGGACCGTGGTTCTCAAGCCTGTCGGGCCCAGAGAATCCTGCCAAGTACCATTAAATGCAAGAGAACCCCACCTCCTTTTTTCATTCACGCAAATTTAAGCATGTTCACTGTTTCATCATCATCATCATCATCAATCATCACTATCAGCCTGACTACGTCCACGGCAGGACAAAGGCCTCTCCCATGTTCCGCCAGTTAACCCGGTCCTGTGCTTCCTGCTGCCAATTTATACCCGTGAACTTCTTAATCTCATCTGCCCACCTAACCTTCTGTCTCCCCCTAACTCACTTGCCTTCTCTGGGAATCCAGTTAGTTACTCTAATGACCAGCGGTTATCCTGTTTACGCGCTACATGTCCTACCCATGTCAATTTTCTCTTCTTGATTCACTATGATATCCTTTACCCCCGTTTGTTCCCTAATATACTCTGCTCTCTTCTTGTCTCTTAAGGTTACACCTGGCATTTTTCTTTCCATTGCTCGTTGCGTCATCCTCAATTTAGGTGGAACCTTTTTTGTAAGTCTCCAGGTTTCTGCTCCGTAGCTAAGTACCGGCAAGATACAGCTGTTATGTACCTTCCTCTTGAGGGATAGTGGCAATCTACCTGTTATAATTTGAGAGTGCTTGCAAAATGTGCCCCGCCTCATTCCAATTCTTCTAGTTACTTCAATCTCGTGGTTTGGATCCGCGGTTATTACCTGTCCTAAGTAGACATAGTCTTTTACAACTTGAAGTGCACTATTACCTATCTCGAAACGCTGCTCTTTTCCGAGTTTGTTGTACATTACTTTTGTTTTCTGCAGATTAATTTTAAGACCCACCTTTCTGCTTTCCTTGTCTAACTCCATAATCATGAGTTGCGATTCGTCCCCTGAGTTACTCAGCAATGCAATGTCATCGGTGAAGCGCAGGTTACTAAGGTACTCTCCATTAACTTTTATCCCTAACTGTTCCCACTTAACGCTTCTGAAAACCTCCTGCAAGCACGCGGTAAATAGCATTGGGGAGATTGTGTCCCCCTGCCTTACACCCTTTTTAATTGGTATTCTGTTGCTTTCTTTATGAAGCACTATGGTAGCAGTTGACTTCCTGTAGATTTCTTCAAAGATGTTTATATATACTTCATCGACGCCCTGATTCCGCAGTGTCTGCATGACCGCTGATATTTCTACTGAATCAAACGCCCTCTCGTAATCTATGAAGGCTATGTATAGTGGTTTGTTATATTTTGAGCATTTCTCTATTACCTGATTGATAGTATGAATGTGGTCGATTGTTGAGTAGCCTGTTCGAAATGCTGCTTGTTCCTTTGGTTGATTGAATTCTAATGTTTTCTTTACTCTGTTAGCAATTACTTTTGTAAATAGCAAACAGGGTGGCTAGTTTTTCCAACACAATCTGTCCTCCATGTTTCAGCATATCTGATGTTACCCGATCATTACCAGCAGCTTTGCCTTTTTGCATGCTCTGCAATGCTTTCCTGACTTCTGTCATTACTGGTGGGTGTCATCTGAGTTACTGCTAGTTCTTATAGTAAGGTCGTGGTTGTCCCGGCTACTGTACAGATCTCTGTAAAACTCATCCGCTATTATAACTATCCTATCCATATTGGTAGTTATTTCGCCTTCTTTGTCCCTTAGTGCATACGTCCGATTTTTCCCTACCTCGAGTTTCCTCTTCACTGCTTTGACGCTTCCTCCGTTTTTCAGAGCGTGTTCGATTCTCTCCATGTTATACCTTCTTACATCGCATACCTTACGCCTATTATTCAACTTCGAAAGCTCTGCTAGTTCAATTTTGTCTGTTATACTTAAGACTTTTTATTTGACACTTCTTAATGAGATTCTTCGTTTCCAGGGAAAGCTTGCCAGTGTCCTGTCTAACTACCCTGCCTCCAACTTCCACTGCACACTCCTTAATGATACTCGTCAGATTATCATTCATTGTATCTACGCTAAGGTTCGTCTCCTCATTAGGAGCCGAGTACTTGTTATAAGCGAGACTCTGAATTCCTGTACTTTCCCTCTCAGTGCTAGGTAATTGATTTGCTTCTTGCGTATTAGTTTCTGTCGTTCCTGCTTCAAGTCTAGGCGAATTCGAGACCATATCATTCCATGGTCACTGCATCGCACCTTACCAACCACTTCCACATCCTGCACGATGCCTTGGTGATCACTCTATGTTGCCAGCTATGTTTTTGTGAATTAGGAGCCCCACTCCCAGTTCTCTTCTGTCAGCCAAGCGGCGATTGGAAACGACGTGCCCATTCTTTAGCACCTTATATGCCTCATTTGTCCTCCTAACCTCACTGAACCCTATTGTATCCCATTTAACACCCTCTAGCTCCACGAATAGTACGGCTAGACTTCCCTCACTAGATAAGGCTCTAGCGTTAAACGTTGCCAACTTCAGGTTCCAATGGCGGTCTGTCCGGATACAGATATTCTCAGCACCCTCTGCTGCATTGCAGATCTGACCACCGCCGTCGTCAGTTGCTTCGCAGCTGCTGGGGACTGAGGGCCGTGAGTTAATTGACATATGCATGTGGGAGGTAGTGGCCAGTCACTGAACTAGGATGGCCAATCCTTCTCTGGTGAGGGGAGTGCGTCACCGGCGGTGGTTACCGGTGAGGCCGCACCCCAGGCCCCTTAATGCAGTTCCATCACCACGCGGTTTTTTTTTATTCCGGTTGGGAGCTGCGCGGCACCGAGAGTTGAACCACGGACCTTTTGCATGCGAGGCGGATGCTCTAATCACTACGCCATCGCCGCTTCTCCATAACAGTAAGAGTGGTCTAAATAACCAACCTGGAACAACAGCAAGAGTGAGTGTTCCATCGCAGATTCAGTGCTGTGCCCCGGTGGAAGGTCACGGATGAGTGCTTTTATATAGCGTGTCCGGTTTGCTGAGAGCCGCATCACGTGTAGAAGATCCGAGTGGCCAGGAGAAATGGACGTGGTAGTCCAAACCAGCATCGGTGGCAGACCGTCGTGACTGTCGGCATTTGTGTAGCATGACTCCGTGCTCGATGAATTCTTAGCCGCGCCAAGCAAGAGGACCACCTGGAACAATAGCAGTGTTCTATCGCAGAATCGGTGCTGTGCCCCGGCGGAAGGTCACGGATGAGTGCTTTATATAGCGTGTCCGGTTTGCTGATAGCAGCATCACATGTCAAAGATCTGAGTGGCCAGGTGAAATTGTCGTGGTAGTCCCAAACCAGCATCGGTGGCCGACCGTCGGGACTGTCGGCATTTTTATTCATTCATTTATTTATTTATAATACCTCAAGAGCCCCATTCAAGGGGTGTTACATGAAGGGGTAGACAGTTCACAAACAGATGATTTGTTCGATGGCTTCTTTTGAATGGGCGATGCTGGAGTGGAGCACGATGTCAGCAGGAAGATTGTTCCATTCTATTGATGTTTGCACAAAAAATAGTGATGGGTAGTGACGGGGTGGCTAAACCGCTTTCGAATGGCTGATACGGCATGAAAGACGATGAGCTGGAAGGATAACGTGGTTTAGGTGCAATGCATGATAAAATTTATGATACAAACACAGTCTTGAAACTTTGCGGCGCGAAGCTAAGTTAACCATGTTAGCACGAGATTTTAGCTCAGTGACGCTACTGTGATAGGAGTAGTCCGAATAAATGAGTCTGGCTGCGCAATTTTGGATGGATTCAAGTGTTTTAATAAGGGTAATTTGATAGGGATCCCAGATGGCACATTTGTATTCTAGCTTCGGGACAACTAGTGTTAGATAGGTTAGAAGTTTAACAGAAGGTGGGGCTAGACGTAAGTCTCTTCGGAGATAGCCAAGAACGCGGTTTGAGTCGTTAGTGATGTTCATTATGTGGAATGACCAGGTGAGATCTGAAGTTAGAGTGATACCGAGGTATTTACATGAATTAGCTGCAGTAACTTCAGAATCAGACAGGAAGTATTCTTCGGAAGAATAAGATTGTCGGCGATGGAAAAAAAATAGCACAGGTTTTCTTTGTGATATGGGACCTCAGCCAGTTTTCGCACCATGATTGAATCAAAGAAAGATCAAATTGTAGAATGACAGTGTAGCTTTCATTGTAAACAGGACGATAAATGACACAGTCGTCTGCGAATAGACGAATGTTGGAAGCTAAGTTACTGGGAAGGTCGTTAATATAGATTAGGAATATCAGAGGACCAAGCACAGTGCCTTGAGGTACGCCGGAGGTCACACTGGATAGGGAGGAGCGATGGTAGTTAGCACAAACGAACTACTTACGGTTATTCCAGAAGTCGCATATCCAATTAAAAACAAGACAATTAAGGGTAAGACGTTAAAGCTTCAAAAATAATCTATTATGGGGAAGTTTGTCGAAAGATTTTTTGAAATCAATGAAAATGGCGTCTACAGGTATGTTAATATCCAGGCTAGAGCTTCGGTCGTTAATGAACAGGGCGAGTTGAGTGTCCTTTTTGAAAACCGTGTTGGTTAGGGTGAAAGAAATGTGCTGAACGTAAGAAATGTACTATGTGGGAATAAATTATGTGTTCCATCAACTTAGAGCATACACTTGTGATCGAAATGGGGCGATAGTTACTCGGTGAAGAAAAAGGACCTTTTTTCTGGAAGGGAAGAATCTTACCATGCTTTCAGTCCACCGGCACCACTTCGCATGAAATGGACTGCTAAAATATGTACGAAACGATAATGCTTGTTATAGGCTTAGTGTTTTTCAGCATTTTGGAATTAATGCCATCAATTCCCGCGGATGACGTCAGTTTCTATTCGTCGATTAGTTTTACAATTCCGTATGAATCGAATGTAGTGACTGGCGTGACAGGATAATCAAGGAATGGGGAATCTGGAAACAGGCTGCAAGATTCAGGTGTAAATACGGAAGAGAAGACAGATTTCAATACTTGAGGAATAATATGATCTGGAATTGGATCCCCGTGTTCATCGAGTAATGATAATGGTTTTGAAGGATTGGGGTTAATGGCTCTCCAAAATTGTTTAGGGGTATTGCGTAGCATATTGGCAATGCAGAAGAGAAAAAATAACGCTTAGCCTTCGCAGCAAGCGGTTCAAATTCCTTTGCTGTTCTGCGGCATTTGTGCAGCATGGCTCCGTGCTCGATGAAGTCTTAGCCGCGCTAAGCAAGAGGACCACCTGGAACAACAGAAAGGGTGGGTGTTCCATCGCAGAATCGGTGCTGTGCCCCCTGTTCCATCGCAGAATCGGTGCTGTGCCCCCGAGAGCTTACCAGTAGTAGATCCTCACCTACAATAGGTGCATTGAAGAATGACAACTAATTTCACACACATGCCGCGACAGAATCATTTATTTGCGTGAAAAAATCTCTAATCTTGGCCTGCTTTTTTGTTTTGAAAATGTTGAAGACGCTAGTCTCGATCTTATCAAGGCTGTCTAGGTGCGACAGCCCGGTTCCCTCCATGTGACCGATACAACGGCGAATGATGCCGAACGCTGCCGCCACTTCAGCGGCGGAGTACGCGCGTGTAGCCAGCGCCTCGTCCGGACGATCTTCCTCGTCCCATGAGCTGTCGGCCTGGACACCAGCTGTCAGCCACGAAGTCATCCGCAGACACTTTGTGGGGAACTGCTGCTGGGAAGCGCGACGACAACTTGCGAAGCGTGTTGTCTATGCACTCGTCATCGTCTCTATCGGTTTCAGCAAGTTCTGCCATCTCCTAGCCTGCCCTGAGGAAGCAGTTGACCACTGTGTTAGTCTTCACGTCTCGCCAGGCATTGGGCAGGAGTAAAATTCGCGGAAATTTCCGGCCACTCCTTCGTATTCCACTGCAGAGTGTCCTGGCTGCAGACAGCTTTGCTTTCGCCAGAATTGCTTTCGCCAACGATGTTATAGCGCTGCTTAAATCGGTGAAGCCACCCGCTGTGGTCGGTGAAGTTGTTTCACCGAGTGCAGCTGCAAACCATTTGGCCTTGGCAATCAGCATCGGGCCATCTACCGGAATGTTCTTCTCGCCACTTCTGAAAACCAGACAGAGTGAATTTTCTACATTCCCGTTGGCAGAAGCGTGCACATGACAGGCTTTCGACGTTCGCTGCTCCGCTGCCTTTACCGTGATATCTGCCTTGTTTTTCAACAATGTACTCAGAGTGCTCCGTGGCATCCCGAAGCCGTCAGTGATGGTCAAACATTTCTCGCCCGCCTAAACACGCTCAATGGCCTTCAACTTCGTCGCAAAGTCAAGGGTCTCGCGCCTATTGACGCTGGCCATAGAAGTCGACAATTCAAGGAGTCCGCAACGGCTATGCACACCACGTACACAAAAAAAATGCTTCTCATGTGTTGGTACGTAGGCGACGCGTCAGTGGAAGCAACAAAGTGCTTGTGAGGCGATGGCCACCTGTTCACTGTTTACACATGTGCAATAAGTTCAAAGGAAGCTTATATTCAAATTTCATTCATTTACGTGCAGCAGAACTACCGTTCGTTGCACCAACAAATGGGTGCCACCAATGGAAGTTAATCAGATCAATCGCGCAATCACGCCACGTAAGTGTTTTGGCAAGTCCTGAGCAGGGATACATTAACAGTTGCTTGCAAAACACCGAGGAGGGTCCTGTGGAAACCACTTTGAGTAGCCACACCCTAAGAAATGGACTTACGGGCTTTTTGTGTGACCCGAATCATTGAGTAAAATAACTTTATTTGGTCCACAATAGACGCGAGTGAACTCAGCGTCACCTGGCTAGGAGTAAATTATTCGGTAGGCCGCATGGTACGACGTACGTCTTATTAATAACCAAACTTCATGGCAGGACATTAATGTTAGCATTTCGAATTTCCACGCAGTGCGGACTTGCGCGCGCTCATGTGGTGTAGGGATCCAAAGCTCACCTCATCTGGTGGGCTGGAGCCACGAAATGCATTTCAGCAAATACCTGAACAGAAAACAAGGTATAGAAGTTTAACAATATTGCACCTTACGTGGCCTTTTTAAATTTCGAATTCCCACATTTCATTTGTGCATAACGTATGAAAGGCACTCGACTTGATGCCATGTATTGAGAAACATATTATTACTGATCTTCACAGTGACTGAAATCTGGACTACGATTGAAAATCCAGATTTCTGTTGAGCGGTTTATCTTCAACGAACCGTGACCTTGTGCGCGGGGTGCCGCACAAAAAATTGTAAAGCGTTCTCAATCCCAATAAGCGAGTAAATAATGGCAGTATGAGCGGCAGCAGGCTAACAATCATTTTACTGATTGCCAAGCCACTGTGATCCTGCGAGGTAGTCAGTGGTATTACGTGGTTGTTCTCTCACTGCGGTCGCTCTGTGTCGATGGCAAAAGTACGAGTTCCATATGGTGGTACTGCCAGCAATGTAGGTGTGGTCAACTACTTAGTGTGGCCAAACTTCGGTCGTCCTTATGGTATAGCGCTGGCGAAAGTGCCGCGGTATGGCGTTGGTGGCAGCGGTGGCGGTGGTGTCTGGCGGCGGAACTGTGGTGACCACGCGGAGGGGGCGAGTTACAACGCACGGCAGCAGTGCTACTCATCGCTACCGCATGAGGTTGCAATGGTTCGGAAATTTCGGGCGATTGCCTGACCAGGTCAGTGATCGAGTCTACTTGATGGGGTGAGGACGTGGACATGCGATGCAGTACCTCTCGTACAATTGGATCTACCGTTTCGCGCAGATAGTCGGACAGGAGCCCTTAAATTTTGCTGATGTGTGGCGGACAACGATAATCGTATTTCCGCTTGCTCATTTTGGTGTTTTCTCAAATGTGGTTGTTGCAACGATGTATTCTTGGACACTGGTTTGTGGGTTTCGGATGAGTCCAGTGAAGAGTTCCTGTATGACCCCTCTTTGAGGAGGCGAGCCATCCTCTCTTCGGGCAAACAACGTCGGTGGGGTGGAACAGTCATGTGAAGAATGTCACGTTATTTTTGGCAGTTCCACCTGTCTCTCAAGCAAGGTCGCGACCCTCTTTTTTCGGACGACGCTCAGGAATGTTTCCGAAAATGGGGTGCGATAGAGCTCACATGTACGATATGCGGATTCTGGATTTACAATGTCCTTACTGCCTTTTCTAGGTAAACGTACAATTGGCGTGGCTTGTCGTCGGAGTTCCAGCTGTTAAACGCCGAGATCCTTCCAAATGTCTCGAGTCCGCTTGAGGAAAAAGGACCAACGCCAATGATCATGCCAATGGTAAGCACGGTGTTTTCTCGGCAAAAATTAGCGCGACCATCACGCTGACGTCACTGCACTGCTGAAATGTTGACTGAATGGTGGCGCTCACACGTTCCCGCACCGTGTGCCTGTTAAAACCACCGCAAATTGCCCACATGCGGTTGGGACGCCATACTCATTTTAGAATTGGATTTTATCAACGCCGCTCTGGCGCAGTTCACACTGTCTTCTTGTCATCCCCACTGTATTGCGAGCTTGGAGCAAACTCTTGTTCCCCCCAAAACTCAGGCCATCCTGCATAGCAACCCTGGACTGCCACGTAGAGGGCCTGTCTTTGAACCCTATTCTAGCCAGTCGGGACATTTGATATTCGATGCTTTTTTTCTTGGCACGAAAATGGCTTTTCTTGGCACGGACACTTGGCACGAAAAATGGCTGTTAGTAGTGTTATAACAGCTTCCACTATAAATCACGAAACAACTAGCCACATTCTGGTAAGACTGGTCTCAGATGTTTCAAAAGGGTCTCTTAGTTATAAATGCTGCGTGAAGAGCTGCTCGCTTGCCTTCTACGAAAGTATAGCTTCATCCACGTTCAGAAAGAAAAAACAAACAAACAAACAACGCACTGAACATGCTTTTTGAAATGACCTTGCTCGCAAGAATCATCGCATATCACTGAAGTCTGTTTTGTTTCGGACGTTTGCGATTTCACTCACCAAATTTCTTAGAAAACAACATGACGAATGTATTTCGAGCCTCAATTATTGTCGAGAATCGACGTCAACTTGATGGCTTCAGGACTGTTGCAGGTGATAGTGACCTAAACTTTATAAGAAAAGAAAATTTCGCGTGGAAAAGCTAAATAATCCAGGGTAGATTACAGGAAAAAAATACATGATTATTTTTTTGATTGGACATAAATCTATTTACGACATGTGTACTTTAGACCAGTGGTCATTTATGTTGTGACAACATATTCCAAGTTTCGGCAGGGTTCACAGACACGTAGACTTGCAGCGTTGCCAGCAGCGTTTTTTTTCGTGTTACACAAACGACCGAAATTCTTTCAGCCCGGCTGCTACGCAGCAATTTATTCTTTTTTTATGACTTTGTTTTTCAAATAAATTCTGTCCAATACAATGGTCATTGGCAAATGTCATTGGCAAATCAGGCAGTCATTCTTCATCTTATTGCGTATTCGTTTGTTCTCTCAAGGTACAGTGCCTTTGACGTAGTGCTCTTCTTGCACGTGTTACACTATGCAATAACACAATGTCTGTATCAACACTGCTAGAAGCAGCGTTCATACCAGTGGTTTCTAGAACGAGTGTAAAAGTATACTAACGAAAGATTGTCAACGAGGATACTTGTAAAGTCTTGACAGACGTACTGCCAACAATTTATATACCATAAGAAATTGACTGATGTGGTACACACTTCCATCAAACTAGTCTGATCGATTCACGCAGGTGGTATTTACTCACACCAAAAATATTAAGGGCTGTAAAGTACTATATTAGGCATCAAACTTATGCTAAGTAAAATGCATATGGGAAAGTTATGTACGGCCGACCCCTCTGATCTTGACAACCCAGCTTAATTTTTAACGAACAGCAGTTTTTTTCAACTTGTAGCATTTGAACCAAAACACCGGATTACCACGCGTGCCTATTTGTTGTCCTGAAACTGCGCTTCAGTCGCCAAACCTGCTAGATATTTTAGCAATCGACGTTGAGGCGGAAATCAATGGCACGGTATGAATATTATAGATTTAGAAGCAAAAGAAGTTGGCTATCGTCTTCCGGTCATATTATACATTATAAGGACCTGCATCAATTTTTCAATCGGATGGACGTATGTTTAAAATATCATTTTATAAAATCTAATGGCTTGTATCCGTACTAAACTACTTGGATGATACCTGGAAAGTTTTTGCATACAAGTGAACAAACGCAGGAACAACAAAGTATCTATCTATCTATCTATCTATCTATCTATCTATCTATCTATCTATCTATCTATCTATCTATCTATCTATCTATCTATCTATCTATCTATCTATCTATCTATTTATCTATCTATCTATCTATCTATCTATCTATCTATCTATCTATCTATCTGTCTGTCTGTCTGTCTGTCTGTCTGTCTGTCTGTCTGTTTGTCTGTCTGTCTGTCTTTCTGTCTATCTATCTATCTATCTATCTATCGATCGATCGATGGATCGATCTATCTATCAATCAAGCCACCCTCCTCAAGACGCAATCATGGTAGCTTCGTGAACTTGATATTTACCAACATTTCCAGAGGAGTACATTAAGATATTTCGAACAGCACTCTAAAGTCATGACATCAATGACGAGAAAAGACTGCCGTGCACGCCGATAAACTCTTTCCTCCTGTCAATTGGTGCACGTATCTACGAACCTCGTTTCACAGAATGCGGGTCTGTGAGGTAGGTTATACGAAGTGAATATGTAGCCAGAAACAGTTAAAACAGACATTGATAATTTAAACGGGAGAGCGTCTATGCGCGTGAATGCTTTGAATCGACTAATGATAAAACACAAATGAGGATCCCGGCAGAAATTAAACCCAGGCATTCCATTGTCAGTCACGCTCTCTACTAGAGAAGCAACATGTACTGCAACTGTTTTTGAATAAACACCTTTTGTGAAAGAGTCATGTGCGTGCAACGGTAACTGTGAGAGCAGTGCTCTTCACCTAAATTCATAGCAAAGTAACCAACATTACAAAACAATGCGTATGTATTCCAATGATCCAGACGTCATGTCAGCTTAACATCAACCTTGGTTCTTTAGTACTTTATAACAGTAGAATAAACCTCACACATGTACTCTTATGACTCGGCAATTTGTAATCAAGTGTTGATTGACCCAGAAAGAATGTGGTTACGAATGCTGCATGGTGTGTGAAATGTGAATTGTCCCGTGGTGCACGCTGCGTTTCATTAAATGTGACGTCTGTGCTCTAAAGCGAGTTCTGACTTTACGGCAGACCGTAATTTACCCTTTAAACATCAGCGTAGTCGGCGTGCTTGTTAAAGCACGATACTCGCTGAAATACTCTATATTCAAAGAAAAATGTCCATCCCCATCGTAAAAGCACTATGAGCACACCTCGAAACGCGTGACTAAAGGTACAGTCCCCCCCCCCCGAAAGAAAAAAGAAAAAAAAAAGTTGCATAGACAGCCACTCGCTGACTGCTTCGCATGAAACGGATTTGCAGATTAAGTGGGACCTGCATGTTTTAATTTAACTGCCTTTTTTATTGCTCATCTGATTGGACAGGCTAGTCCCGCCTTCTTTACCACCCCACCACCGTTCACGCACTTGCCTTTTCCTCCTCTTCCTTTTGCATGGAGCGCAAGATACGAAGCATAAAAAAATGGCAGATCCCACGTATAATGGGAATCGACATTATTGGAAGCCCGAATAAGGAAGGTTGATTCGTCACTTTAAAATCAGCACAACGTCACGTGGTGGACATTAATTATACCATACATGGCGTCCATTTCGTGGTTATCATGTTTGCGCCTGGCATTTTTGTTCGTCGTCCTCTCACGTCACGTAATATCAGATTTGGTATATGTGAAGCTAGCGAAACGGCGCCCCACCGTGGTGGTCTAGTGGCTAAGGTACTCGGCTGCTGACCCGCAAGTCGCGGGTTCGAGTCCCAGCGGCAGCGGCTGCATTTACGATGGAGCCTGAAATGTTGTAGGCCCGTGTGCTCAGATTTGGGTGCACGTTAAAGAACCCCAAAATCGAAATTTCCGGAGTCCTCCACTACGGCGTCTCTCATAATCATATGGCGGCTTCGGGACGTTACACCCCACATATAATATTAGCGAAACGGCCGCAAGCACGCTATGAGCCTAGCATGTAGTCATGTTTTACATGACACCTCTACTGTGACTACCTTGTTTCCGTGTGTCATTTAGCTTCGTCGTCTATTCACGTCACGTGATACCAAATTTGATGTATGTGGAGCTAGCGAAATTTCCACGAGCGCATCTTGAGCGTGGTATGCTACCATGTTCTTACATGACATTCATGTCATGATTATCATGTTTTCTACACATACATACCTTCATCATCCATTCACGTCCGATACTACCAAATGTGGTGTATGTGAAGCTAGTGAAAAGACCTTGAGCACACCATGAGCGTGGCGTGTAGTCATGAGTAGGCATGACATGAAAATCATGACGTGCATGTCATAATTTCCATGTTAAGGTATGTCATTTATGTTCGTTATTCAGTCATGCCATACCACATCAATTTTGCAAAATGTCATGCGAACAAAACCACAGCAAGAGCAGCAAGATCATGAAATGTAAATGATAACATTTGTGGCATACACGTCATGATTTTCCTGTTATGACTAGTCATTTAATCAGGCTCGACATACAGTTATGTTATGCCATACGAATTTTGGTATCGATACCATTCTCGAGACGGTCCCGATTGATTGATTGATATATGGGGTTTAACGCCCTAAAACCACCATATGATTATGAGAGACGCCGTAGTGGAGAGCTCCGGAAATTTCGACTACCGGCGGTTTTTTAACATGCACCCAAATCCGAGCACACGGGCCTACAAAATTTCTGCCTCCATCGAAAATGCAGCCGCCATAGCCGGGAACTGATCCCGCGAACTGCAGGTCAGCAGCCAAGTACCTTAGTCACTAGACCACTGCGGTGGGGCCGAGATGGCCAAGAGGGCTAAATGTCGTAGAAAAGAAATAGATAGATAGATAGATAGATAGATAGATAGATAGATAGATAGATAGAATAGATAGATAGATAGATAGATAGATAGATAGGCAGACAGACAGAGAGACAGACAGACAGTCCGGCAGATAGATAGATAGATAGATAGATAGATAGATAGATAGATAGATAGATAGATAGATAGATAGATAGATAGATAGATAGATAGATAGATAGATAGATAGATAGATAGATAGATAGATAGATAGATAGATGGATAGATAGATACGCACGATGTCGCCGAATTTCGCTAAGAAATGCTTCGCATTTAAAATACACGTGCAATGTAGCAAGGAACTGTAGGCTTAAGAGCTAGTTTTCTTTTTCTAGGCAGAATATTAGCAAGCAATACTACACAAGATAAGAGACGATGGACTGAGACAAGCTAAAACTGTGCGTCGGAACGTTGGGTTCAGTGACACACCGTGCTTGCGAATTTTTCAATCGTGTCTAGCTTCTTTCGTGGTCTACCTGGTACCTTTTATGAATTTCTGCTTATGATGTACGTCACATTTGTTTTTTTTGTAAAGAATTTACCGTTAGAAAAGTCACAACGTGAAGTTGTACTAGCAACCATAGCTCTTTAGGTACAATGTGGAGCGATAGACGTTCAACAACAAAAAGAGAACAGGCTAAGCTTACAGCATCACACATAACCGGCCAAGTATGACTTGAACATAAATAAAGAGCTGCCATTCACGCATCTGTGAATGAACGACGAAGTGAATGGTTAGGCTAAACGGCAATTTGGAATCAACATGTTTTCAAAGCGTAAGAAAATGAGTCATAACTACGGAAGGAAGAACATGAACAAAAAAAGCGCCTTTCCTATTCATGTTTCCTTCCTCCGTAATTAACGCTGTAGCCACTATTTTTCTTGCGCTGTGCAAACATGTTGTGAACGAAAGAAATGATGCCTTCATAGGGGGAATATGTTTCAGGGTCACTTGCGTGATTGCTTTGAGCCGGCCTGATTGGCTCGTCTTTTATGCAATACGAGACAAACGTGCCACATTATTGGTGGTAATTCAAGGTCGTCATACTAGTTATCTGTACCAATAATGCAGACGAATATTGTTTGCCAGAGCCCTGAGTGAATGACAATAGAAGCGTCTCTCCCTCGTGAGGTTGACCCTCATCTGAAGCAATTATATCTCAAGCATGGCGTGATGCCAATGACACCAAATTGAACTGTCAATCAAGCGTTGCCTTGACAAGTCATGTGCATGAGATGTAGAGCTGTCAGAGAGCAATTCGTTCTTGTCAACTAATAGTGGCAGTAATTTCCTCTTACACACTGTTTTCACAGCAACTTGATAAATGCGATTGCAAAGCAGCAAGGAGCGATGCAGTTTAATGAACAGATCATATAATTACAGAAATATGCGGTCGCCATAAAAAGGTCATCGCTACTTAAGTCGACACGTGGAGGGACATGAACGGGTTTAGAATACCAATAACCAACTACATATAACAGTTAGAATTTAAGGCCGTTCGGAAACAACTAAGGTGGAGGTGCTTCGAGAGGTAAGGTTCGCCACTTCTTAAAGAATTGTGCTGAAGGTGGTAGTCCCGCTGAAGCCTAAAAGTATAAACAGACCTCTTGCATCATGTTAACTGTGACCTATATCGTAACTTGAGTGCTTTTGCTCCGTTAACGCCAAAGGGAGACTATTTTCGAATTAGAAAGTACTTTGTACAACAGAACAACGGCCAAGTTTTAAGTATTTATTATTTAGACATATTAGACAATATAAAAGAATAGCACAATATTTAATGTGAAGCTTCACGGGGTAAAATCCCAAATCTTAAAGATATACGATGGTGAAAGATTAGTTTGATATTTAAAGAGCATGCTCTACGCGAAGCTATTCCACAGGGTGATTCTATTCGCGTTTCGTTGAGTTATGACAATTTATTGGTTATAAAAAAATAAGGGAAAGACACTGTTTTTATCTCACTAAACGACGTTTGCATGCCATGTGTGTTACTTCGTTGACTTCGAGGTTGCAATAAGTGAATTACAGGGGGGTTGTGAATTCCCATAAGATCAAGAATTTTTTTAGAGCAATGAAACCCGCCCCGGTAGTGTAGTAGTTATGTAGCTCGACTGCTAACTCGCAGGTCATAGGGTCATATCTGGCTGTGGCGGCCACATCTACAATGCAGGCTAGCATGCCTGAAGTCCATGTTCTATAGAATTAACTGCATCGCAAAGAACGCCAGATGTTTGAAATTTTCAGAGCCTTCTACAACGACATGTCTCATAATCATATCGTGCTTTTGAGACGTTGAACCCTCCCATATTATTTATTTTATTTCTTTCTACCAATGCAAGATACCAGATGTACTGCTAAGGCGAACGCACAAGAAATTTAGCCTTCTTCACCGCAGTAATTGACTTTTTTAGCTTTGGCTAGATGCACTTTTGGGATGTTAAACCCCAGATATCAGTATTGGTTATAAGTATGTTTTGCTCGTTCTTTTACAAACGCGAAATTGAGTGAAGAAAAGGTAGATATATTGAATAGGGGAGGGTAAAAATTTTAGGAGTGTCTATCTGTACGCACTATTCTTGTTCTCCCCTGTCAGCAGAAATGGAAGAGTATATGTGGAGTTTAACGTCCTAAAACCACCATATGAATATGAGAGACGCCATAGTGGAGAGCTAGGGAAATTTCGACCACCTGGGTTTGTTTGACATGCACCTAAATCTCAGCGCACGGGCCTACAGCATTTTGGCCTCTATCGAAAATAGAGCCACCGAAGCCGGTATTCAATGCCGCTACTTGCAGGTCAGCAGCCGAGTACCCTAGCCACTAGACCACCGCGGCGGGGCAGAAGTAGAGGAGGAAAAGAGAGAGAGTGTGTGTGCAATATAAAGCTGCACTCTCTGTTCAAGCATTTCTCATTTCAAGTCAGTATCTTCTACTGAACTGCTACATTGGGAAAGAACGCCCCAAGAAGTATACGAGAAACGCGAACATTATTATCAAAGCACATAGAGGATAGATAGGCCAAGAGTACAACAAAGAAACCGACCAATAAAAATGTCCGAGATACTTGATACAATCTGTAGGCTAATAAGAAGTGCAAGCTCACGAAAGCAGGGGGCGAAAAAATCGCAGGAACGTTCATGGAAAACATTTGAGTATCACGACGTGGGTGAAACAGGGATGGCTATTGTAACAAGTTGAAATATTATGTAAAGCAAAACCAGCAGCACACTTCATTACAATTATGTCTTGCGTAACTAAAAAAACAACAACATTGGATTAAGGTAATAAAGGCGCCTGAGGCAATGAAGCTGTTTCGTGCTGTCTGTTGGCTCAGTGAGTAGGGAACAATGAGGGTATGGTACCTACGGTATCATTCGTGGTTTCCTCATGGAAGACAGTGGTTTATTGCATGGAAAACTAACCTACTGGTACAAAAAATTGACTAATGCACTTGACGTTACTTTGAAATGATGTGCCGAATCGATTCGTTTTATTATTCAGAACCAGGGCAACCCAAGAAAAAAGTATGCAGCTGAAGCTTATCCTTGTCGGCCTGACGATATTTGGTCTCATTGTGGCTGGTGAGTGCCTTTCTTTTGAGTACAGAATACTGAGCTTAAACCAGGAACAGTCCGTGGCTTTTTAATTTTGCCTGTGGCTTGTGAGAATTGGTTTAGCACTAGAATGATGTGCAAGTGATAACAAAAATAAAGCTTCCTAAGCAATTGCACTTCGTTGTAGAACGTTTTGTAGAGTTTGCGTATTATGTGCCATTCTTGAGAGGTTTCCTGTGTTCATGACGATTCTTGATTCGATGGTAAAGCCCCTACGAGATATTGCTCAACATTCCTACCATATGATGCGCGTCTGGACCCATCATCTTTTATTACGCGTTTCTGCGCATTTTGAAAAAGAGTTAACATTCACATTTTACTCCAACTCGACCAGTTCAGTGCATTGATGTGTACACACCTCATGTCTGCATTCTATGTCGATCCGTTCCGGTGCGCAGCTATTGCGTTTTCGCTAAGACACAAGGAGGCGAGATGAAACTAACAATATATGAAGTGGGGTGCCCGCTAAAACGTAATCGCATGCAACATATCTCGTTCAATCACTTTTACACCAATACTAATATGAATATTTTCGGAGTAATTATATGAATTCCTGAGGGCATTCAGGTTTCACACCTTCATCTGCTTGATTATTCCAGAAAGCGGTGCCATGCCGGCCAGCGCGAGTGCCCAAGAGGCCGAAGCAAGGGCTGAACCCGAGTCTGCGGAGCGCGCAGAGCAAAGCAACGCTGAGGAGGCACGCATCGGTGGAGCATGTCTGGCATCCCTGTGTGGCTAGGAGCCTAATGCAACGGAATGGCACATTTGACCAGAGACATCGCGCGCCACCATAGAATACCTAATAAAAAGCTGTGTGAACATTCCTAAAGGCCTATCATAGTGCAGCACCGAAAGTCAGGGGAATACCTGTAGAATGCATTCTGGCCTTAAATAAAAGTTTGTCTTCATGGTATTTGTGGTGAACCTTAAAGCATCACGTAGTCCGAAGCATGAGCCTTTGTACGGTTCATATGGCAAAAGTTCGCGTTATGGCGCAAGGTCATAAGCGCCTTCCCAGTCTTCCCGAAAAGTAAACTCCAATGTATTTGTTTGTAGTACCCTTATCAATAGTGGCATTTTCAATTGTGTACGAGGCTAGAAACCTTAATTATTGTTTTGGTGAATTCGTGAAGTGCCCACTGCGCGTACGTAGTACGTACTTACAGCTGCTCAGTTTGTGAATTCTTTTGTTGCTGCTGCTGATAATATATGTCAGAGTGCTTCGTAAAGAGTAGGCCTTTGAAACATGGACTCTTTGCACAATTTGCATGTTTCTAAGGCTGGAGTAGATATTTTTTTATTTTAATATTTTAAAAATAAATATTCATCTATGCCGAACGTATAGCGCCTCAGACATTAAAGGGGGTGAACAAACATTCAAAGCATGCAGTGCGGCAGCAAGCACTAGCTTCATCAAAGCAATTAACATAAATGAATCCATTTATGCGTTTTATTTAAAAGGCATGTTAAAAGAATTGCTCAAATATAAGAGGTCTTGGGTGTGGCCTCACTGACGACCATCTACCACTAATGCACTTCCTCACCAGAGCAGGACTAGCAACCTTGGTGCAGTACTTGGCCACTACCTCCCATGACTACAGCAACTAACTCTTGGCTTCAGTACCCAGCGGCTGTGAAGCAACTGTCCAAGGCGGTTGTCAGACCTGCGACGCAGTGGAGGGTGCTAAGAATGTCTGGGTCCGGACCGGCCGCAATTGGAATCTGAACTTTGCTACCTTTGCTACACTAGTGAGGCTAGTCTAGCTGTCCTATTCGAGAAAACAGGGGGTGCTCGGTGGGATGCAATAGGGCTCAGCGAGGTTAGGAGGACACGTGAGACTTATACAGTGCTGAAGAACACGTACTATGCTACTGTGGATTAGTTCACAGAAAAAAAAAACTAGGGGTGGGGTTTCTTATACACAAGAGTGTCGCTGGCAACACAGAGGAATACAATAGTATCAGAGAGAGGGTGGCAAGAATTATAATTAAGTTTAACAAAAAGTACAAAATGAAGGTGGTACAGGCCTACGCGCTTACATGGAGTCATGATGAACATTTCGTTGAACGCTTCTATGAAAACGCAGAATCAGCCATTAATAAATTTAAGTCACAGTACACAGTTATGATGGGCGACCTATTGACCAAGTAGGCAAGAAGCTGGCCGGAAGCCATGCAGTGGGGAAATATGGCATCGACTGTAGAAATTCCAGAGGGGAGTTATTAGTAGAGTTTGAAGAACGTAATAATTTACCCATCATGAATACCTTCTTCAGAAAACGGGCTAACTGGAAGTGAACGTGGCGAAGTCCTAATGGCGAAACTAAAAATGAAATAGGCTTATTCTGTGCACGTCAAGGCATAGTAAAGAATCAAAAAGTAGTTGGCAAGATACAATGCAGCGACCACAGAATGGCAAGAGCTCGTATTCACCTAGATTTAAAAAGCAAAGACAAAAATCGATACGCAATAGGCCAATTGTAAACTTGCGGTGAGAGCGAAAGTATAGGAATTCAGAGTTTCACGTTAGAATAGATTCGAGGCACTGAACGAGGTAAATGACGCTAGCGTTGACACAATGAACAATAATCTCACTAGTATCATCAAAGAGGGTGCAATGGAAGTCGGAGGTGCGAACACTATACAGCAGGCAAACTATCTATGGAAACGAAAAAATCTTATTAGGAGACGACAAAACATAAAATCCTAAAATGCAGTCAACAAAATAGAGCTATAGGGGCTTTCCAATTTAATCTATAGACCTAAGGTAGGTGACATAAGAAAGTATAATATGGAGATAATTGAGCAGGCTGTAAAAAGTGATAGAAGTCTAAAAGCTGCAAAGGCAAACGAGTTCATGGGCAAAAATCGGATGTATGCATTAAGAAACAAGGAACACAATGTCTTGACGAATACAGATAGGATAGTGGAGGTGGTGGAGAGGTTCTACAGAGCGCTTCACAGAAGCGAAAATAACAAAAATGGTATCGTGAGAAAAAATAGTAATTCGGAGGAATCCGATATCCTACCAGTAACGACATGCTAAGTAAGGAAAGGTTTAGAAGGAATGCAAAGTGGCAAAGCCACTGGTGACGATAAGGTAACGACGGACCTCCTAAAAATGGCAGAGAAATAGAGTTGTAAAAACTTGCCACCTTATATACAATTTGTCTCTTGACAGGAAGGGCACCAGAATCATCGAGGAACGCCAACATCATCTTAATCTACAAGAAAGAAGACGCCAAGGACTTGAAAATTACAGGTCGATCAGCTTATTGTCCTTTCTCTACAAACTATTCACCAAAATAGTATCCAATAAAATTAACGCGGACTTATAGTTCAATCAGCCAAAAGACCAAGCACGATATTGCACAGGCTGCTGCGCAGTTGTCTATATTCATACTATCAATCAGGTAATAGATAAATGCGCGGAATACACCCAACACCTATACATAGCCTCCATAGATTAAGAGAAGGCGTTTGACTCAGTCCAGACATCAGAAAATGCAGGCACTAAAAAGTCAGGGCATCGAAGTACCCTGCATAAACATACTAGAAGAAATCTACAGTGGATTCACAGCTACCATAGTTCTCCACAAAAGAAACGACAGAATCCCAGTAAAGAAGAGTGTAAGGCAGGGAGACATGGTCTTTCCAATGCTGTTCACCGCGTGTTCACCGGAGGTTTTGAAGACCCTAGATTGGGAAGAGTTTGGGATAAAAGTTAATGAAGAGTATCTTAGTAACCTGTGATTCGCTGATGACATTGCCTTGATGAGTAGCACAGGCGTAAATTTCTTCATTTTATTTATATACAAATAAGCAGGAGTGGGTACATAATTGTCAGCTGCTTTGTCACTGGCCCTACTCTACTATGAAAAATTAACGTAGCTTGCACGCATGAAGCCTCTCTGGCGGACATGCGGCATTTTCTTTACCCTCCTCCTTTTCTTCCCAACCACAGTCGCCGGTTTTTCCTTTCTGCCACACATCTCTTTCTCCATGCCCACTGCCGCTAGTTGCAAGCCTACTGCCAAGACAGCGAGCCACAGGGAGCCGCACTTCGCTCCTTTGTTCGCACCAACGGTTGCTTCGCACGCACTTAGGCAACCCACACTCCAGCTCCCGCGCCCCAGTACGATCGTCTAGTGGCTGAGGTGTTCGACTGCGCACCCGTAGGCCGCGGGATCAAATCCCGGCTGCAGCGGCTGCATTTTCGATGGAGGCAAAAATGCTGTAGGCCCATGTGCTCAGATTTCGGTGCAGGTTAAAGAACCCCATGTGGCCAAAATTTCGGGAGCCCCCCACTTCGACGTCTCTCATAGGGGATGTTAAACCCCACATGTCAATGAATCTCTGGCTTCCGGACCATGCCGGGGACCGCACTCCGGACGCCGCGTTTGACAGGGACAGCTAAAGGAGCCGCCAGCTTGTTCGCTTCGACAATTTAATTGACAGTTTGTTCAGAAACTCTGAGTCTGATCTTATTATTAAGACACCCAGTTTAAGAAATAAAAGGTGGTCAGACGATGATGAAAAATTGGGCACCTTCAGGGAAGAACGAAGATGGTGGTTTGCTTGCTAAGGGTTGCGGCTCGCTTTGACAGATCTATGGCACTGTGGTGGCAGTGACTCGGAAAACAAGGTTGGGTAAAATAACCTTCTTCTTTTGAGGGTGAAAACGTAGTGTACGTGTGAAACAGTCGATGAGTCAAGACAGCTTTGGTTATGTAACGCTGCCGAACCTGGTGTATTCCCCTCAGAAGTGTCCAGAGCACGTTTTATTGCATTGCGTAATAATTGACGTTTGCGAGAGATTTGCTACTTTTACTCAACAGTCAATGCTGGTATGCCACTTATGTACACTGAAACTATAAATGGCTGCCATTTCTCCCTTTATGGACATAGTATATGGTGTAGTCGGTCTTTGAAATGCAAAAAAATAGGATTGTGTGGTTAACGCTGCATATGTGAGATAGCCAGCTATGACTGCAGTTATATTTTATAATGCCCTGAAAACATTTAGCGATAGTGTTACGGGCATAATTAACTGAAAGTATACAGCACAATAGTGAAAGTCGTGACACTAAAACAAGCTCCGAACAACTCACAAGCTAATATCTTGTGTGCAGTAGGTAACTTCACCATAAGCAAAGAGTGGAAAGTGCCTCGTTTGTGTTCAAGGCAGAACTGGCTTAAATGGCCTGGGGCCATGCCGGTCTCAAACCTTTTAAGTCCCGGGCTGCTACAGGCCATATTTCAAAACACGGGGCCGTGCTCCAGCAGGCGATATCATGCTGTTTTCAGGTCAGGCAAGGCAAGGGCCGAAAGATCCGGCCCGTGCAGTGCTCTATGAGGACTAATTAATTGGTCAGCTGTCCGCTCGCTCAATTATCCGAGGCTCCATCACACCAGCTGTCAAAAAAAAGTGTGTTGCGCGCTCGCCGTGATGACTAGGAGCAGTGTGGAGGAACATTACCAGGTGTGCATGAGATAAATATCCAACTAAGTGGACAAGAAAAAAATCTACTCCGCAGGTCAAATGGTAGAGCATCAGGCGCGTGATAAGATTGCTGGTTTAGTCAGTCAGTGGCACGTTGTCTTTTCTTCCACTTTACGTTCTTTACATTTATATCAATGTTATTGCTGTAATGCTGTTAAAATAGTGCAGTTAACGTCCCCTATGCTCTCCTTGGCTTAATTTTCTCCTAGTTGTCTTTGAGGTTGTATCAAAAAAGAAAACTCTCTCCAAGTATTTTCTCCGTTCGCTCAAAAAAAGAAGTCACCCAACAGATTTTCATTGCGATAGAAATTATATGAACAGCCTCTGCAAAGTTTTTATCATTGCTTTCATTATCACGTCCCGGATCTGTATAGATAATTATGTATACGAAACAGGCACTAAGGGGAAAAAAATGAGAGAAATTACGCTATCTCCCGCAAACGAAACCATGTGTAGATGTGAAGTAGCAGGCGCTAATGCTTGCACTAGCTGGCGGTGGCGTTGACGCTGCCACTCATCGTAGCGTCGCGCAGGAGAGAAACCTGGGGAGGCGCAAAGCACACAGTGATGGACCGGTGTTTTCTACTGGAACATGCCTATCACTGACAACCGGCAATGCAAGCAGAATACTTCGATTGGACACAGAGACGCGCTGTGCGCTTTTAGTTGACGCGCATGCTGCGAACTTTCATGTTCAACAACGCACAGGAGAATTCTATCACCGACACTACCTTGCTTCAAGAAATGTGTACAATATTTTTTAATATTCTGAAAAGTCACTATTTGCTCTCTGTCTACACGGTTGCTTCTTATATAGTCGCAGGTATATTAAGAGGGTTGAAGATGTTATTTGGAACAGTAATTAGTAAAGCTAAAGTAATTATTTTTTAATTAGTTGAGTTAAGCACTTAAGTCAAAAAGGAGAATTGAAGTCCTTCATGCTAAAAACTGATTGCCGCTTTGGGATTTTGGAAAAGGGGCCTCCAGTAATAACTTCTCTCTAAGTCTGCGTCCAAACCGAAACCGAAACGCGAAAAAGCGCTACTGAAATGAGAGAACGTTTTATATAAACCATCAACCGACTGCGTTGTGTGGGTATGTGGGCTGCGCTCGCAATCACAGCACGCCTGCCGCACATACGTTATCGAACGGAGAACTGCGCCCCTGTAACCACAGTTTTGAACAGAGACGTCATTGTACTCGTCTGCTCGTTGCGCTCTTCGGCCTCTGTGTTTCGGTTTTGCCGCAGAATTCAGGAACATTTCTTTTCTTCGTAGTTATCACTAGCGACTGTTTTTCTGTAATATCAAAAGGCAATGGGTTTTTCGCATCAAGAACTTCAATTCACCCTGCAGACTTAACTGCGGAACTCCACTAAATAAAAAATAAAAACACTTTAACTTTCCTAACCACTGTTTTAAATGATGTCTTCAAGCTTCATAATATGTCTGCCGCTACATAAAAAGCAACTGTGAAGACAGCGAGCAAATAGCGTAATTTGCTAATTTTCAACAATATTGGACACATTTTTTTCAAACCCCCTGCATATACGGGGTGGCCAGTGAACGATTGTGCAGCGTGAGCAGTCGGATTTCAATAACGAAAGCTCTCTAGCAGACACTGCCTGCGTCGGCGTTGTGAGGCCAGAGAGGGAGCGTAGCAGAGAAAAGAGAGGTGAGGAGGCGCATGCGCAATGGGCGTGTTAAGGCCGCTAGGTGTGTCAATTGCTTATAGAGAAGGGGAGCAAGCGCAAGCAGGTGGAATGAGACAAGTGGATAGATTAACACATAGCTGCTGGAAAAATGCGAAGAGGAGAGTTGAGCATGCGCAGTGTGAGGGGGACACCACCGACGCCACGGGACGTAGTCCCGAGCAAGCGAAAATTCCAACGTGCCCAAACAGTGACCCCTCTCTGCGCAGCACGCTGCGTTAGACAACTCAAACACGCTGCACATAAGCGCCAGCGTAATAATAGTTAGCTAGTTACAGAACTTACCACAGGCGGTACGCAGATCTTGGAGCATCTTGAACATGCTTTATTTCGCCTAATCCTCGTACACTTCCTGCAAATTTTAAAACGACCCTTTAGACTGACTCGCAAGCCGCTTGCCGGAGTTATGTGAAGGGCCACGTCTGAGCCAACGCAATTACCATCCTGCAGCGGCGAAGCTCTCCACTTCTATATACTTGCGTAATCTGGGTTCCTGGACTCGAGGGTCTACAGGGAAATGAAGCGGCTCACGCCGCTGCCCGCGAGCACGTCAGCCGGGCTGCCCCGGGACCAAAGGATACCCGATCCGCGGCTGCAGAGATGGAGGTAGTAGAAAACACCTACTCGTCGCTACAAACTGGAGCGACGGGTGTACCCTCCACCCCATCCAAGACTAACCAAAGAAGAGAGCATGATTTTCAGATGCCTACAAAGCAATACTTATATACATGGCATATTAATGCACCGCCTCTGCCCAACGACACATCACTACATGTGCCCACTCTGCAGCGTACCAGACACCCTGGCACACTTGCTCCTGGAATGCCAGTGCCATGCTAACCACGACGTGCAACTGGAGCGGGACCAAGCCCCAAGAATAAACAACGACCACCTAATGGAAACGTGGGAGGCCAAGCTCGTCCTCGAGGACTTGGAAGATCAGCGACAACTCGTTGCCAGGGCCAAGAGGGCAGTTGAAGACAGAGTCCCACCTTAGGGTGACACCGGGCCTCGCTCGGAACACCGTTTTCTAAATAAACGTTTATTTCTTTCTCTCATTCCTGCAACCGCTCACGATGTGGAATGAACCTTGCTTCAGACGCTACCTCACGGCAGGATACGCAGGGGTGTCACTCCACACGCCAAAGTTTAAATAAAAAAATCAGAGCATATCCACTGTGTGCATGATGATGAGTAGGGCAAATTATCCATCAGTTCGTCTGCGCTGTTATCTGTCCGTTCGTTCTTACTTCCTTAGGTCTGTGAGCACAACTGTGCGATCATCCATCCGTCTATTCCTGCGTCCGTTCGTGCGTCCGTCCGTGCGTCCATCCGTGCGTCGGTCCGTCCGCACGTCCATCCTCCGATTCGTGCATTCGCCCGTGCATCTCTCTGTCCATCCGACCATCCGTCCGTCTGTCCGTGCATTCGTGCATCTGTCCATCCATGCGTCCATCCGTCCGTCCTTACGTGCATCTGTCTGTCTCTCCATCCGTTAATTTGTCCATCCGTCCGTTCATCTAGTGAAAATTCCAAGTACTGCCATCTCGAATCTTCGCATCATATATTCATCATATAGTAGTACCGCCATCCAGCACACATTCCAACCACTAAACGAGAGGTGGCACGCCCGGATTAGGAGAGCGTCACGCGCGCAATTTTTACGGCATGCGCTTCGTGTCTACTTCCCACCTTTCGCCGCCTCTAGTACATAGAACTGCGGCCCAACACTCGCTAAACTTTGCTAAAACCAAGGAGGTTAACACCAGCGAGTTCAACGTGGCAACCAGATAGTGCTCAAAGTTCGTCCTTCTGATACTAGTTTTGTTATTTTTTACTAAGCATCAAATTCGAGGCACATTTTGTTGTAGATTAAGTCACCGATACTCGTCTCTGTAGGTCATTTAATTTGAAACAACTATCTTTTTAAGGCACATTTTATTGGAGATTAAGTAATCGATACTCATCTCTGTAGGTTATTTAATCAAAAACAACTATCTTTTTATGTATAATTTAGTGCGTGGGTTTCCTCCTCAATTCAAATAATGTCGCACGTGCCACTCCTCTGGTTCGGCTCTGGACGTGGCTACGTACTACAACGCCACACTACTACTACTACTACTACTACTACTACTACTACTACTACTACTACTACTACTACTACTACTACTACTACTACTACTACTACTACTACTACTACTACATAAATCGCGAACGCACGACCCACGGCTTAGCTTCACCCCCTAAAAATTACCTAAGGGTGTTGGGACGTACTTCAAGCTAAGAACACGTCACTGCTTTGAGATTCTTAAAAAGCGCTCTCTAG
>NW_023614099.1:0-33230 GCF_013339725.1 Rhipicephalus microplus | reverse complement strand
AAGCGCCGCAACACCACCGGGTGGGCTCTAACCTCCAACCTTTCGGTTAACAGCCGATCGCGCTAGCCGATTGCGCCATGGAGACAGTCGTCACCGTGGCGTCACTCTCACCACCGTCAGAACATTTCTTCAGAGTTATCAGCCCAAAGAGAAAAAAAACCCCGCACCACCACCGGGTGGGCTCGAATCTCCAACCTTTCGGTTAACAGCCAATCGCGCTAGCCAATTGCGCCACGGAGACAGTCGTGCTCCACTCTCAACACCATCAGAACTTATCTTCAAAGCTATCAGCGCAAAAAAAAGCAACACACCACTCCCGGGAAGGCTCAAACCTGCAAGTTTTCGGTTAACAGCCTAACGTGCTAGCCGATTGCGCCATGGAGACAGTCGTGCTCCAATCTCACCACCGTCAAAATATTTCTCCAAAGCTATCAGCGCAAAGAAAAAAAGCGACACACCATCCCCGGGTGGGCTCAAACCTCCAACCTTTCGGTTAACAGCTAATCGCGCTAGCCAATTGCGCCACGGAGACAGTCGCGCTCCACTCTCACCACCATCAGAACATATCTTCAAAGCTATCAGCGCAAAGAAAAAAGCGCCACGCCACCACCGGGTGGGCTCGAACCTCCAACTTTTCGGTTAACAGCCGATCGCGCTAGACAATTGCGCCATGGAGACAGTCGTGCTCCACTCTCACCACTGTCAGAACATATCTACAAAGCTATCAGCGCAAAGAAAAAAGCAACACACCACTCCCGGGAGGGCTCGAAACAGTCGTGCTCCACACTCACCAACATCAGAACATATCTTCAAAGCTATCAGCGCAAAGAAAAAAGCAACACACCACTCCCGGGAGGGCTCAAACCTCAACCTTTTCGGTTAACAGCCGATCGCGCTAGCCAATTGCGCCACGGAGACAGTCCTGCTCCACTCTCACTACCATCAGAACTTATCTTCAAAGCTATCAGCCCAAAGAAAAAAAAGCGCCGCAACACCACCGGGTGGCTCTAACCTCCAACCTTTCGGTTAACAGCCGATCGCGCTAGCCGATTGCGCCATGGAGACAGTCGTCACCGTGGCGTCACTCTCACCACCGTCAGAACATTTCTTCAGAGTTATCAGCCCAAAGAGAAAAAAAACCCCGCACCACCACCGGGTGGGCTCGAATCTCCAACCTTTCGGTTAACAGCCAATCGCGCTAGCCAATTGCGCCACGAGACAGTCGTGCTCCGCACTCACCAACATCAGAACATATCTTCAAAGCTATCAGCGCAAAAAAAAGCAACACACCACTCCCGGGAAGGCTCAAACCTGCAAGTTTTCGGTTACAGCCTAACGTGCTAGCCGATTGCGCCATGGAGACAGTCGTGCTCCAATCTCACCACCGTCAAAATATTTCTCCAAAGCTATCAGCGCAAAGAAAAAAAAGCGACACACCATCCCCGGGTGGGCTCAAACCTCCAACCTTTCGGTTAACAGCTAATCGCGCTAGCCAATGCGCCACGGAGACAGTCGTGCTCCACGGCTCACACCATCAGAACATATCTTCAACAGCTATTCAGCGCAAAGAAAAAAGCGCCACGCCACAACCGGGTGGGCTCGAACCTCCAACTTTTCGGTTAACAGCCGATCGCGCTAGACAATGCGCCATGGAGACAGTCCGTGCTCCACTCTCACCACTGTCAGAACAGATCTACAAAGCTATGCACGCGCAAAGAAAAAGCAACACAACCACTCCCGGGAGTGATCTCGAAACTTCCAATTTTCGGTGAACAGCCAAACGTGCTAGCCAATTGCGCTCCGGAGACAGGTCGTGCTGCTACTCTCACCGCGGTCAGAACATTTCTGTCAGAGTTATCAGCCTAAACAAAAAAAAGCGCCGCACCACCACCGGTGGGCTCGAATCTCCAAACTTTCGGTTAAACAGCCGATCGAGCTAGCCAATTGCGCCACGGAGACAGTCGTGCTCCACTCGCCACCACCATCATAACATATCTTCAAAGCTATCGCGCAAAGAAAAAAAAGCAACACACCACTCCCGGGAAGGCTCAAACCTCCAAGTTTTCGGTTAACAGCCTCACGTGCTAGCCAATTGCGCCATGGAGACTTCGTGCTCCAATCTCACCATTGTCAAAATATATCTCCAAAGCTATCAGCGCAAAGAAAAAAGAAACACACCACTCACGGGAGGGCTCGAAACTCCAACCTTTTGGTTAACAGCCGATCACGCTAGCCAATTGCGCCATGGAGACAGTCGTGCTCCACTCTCACCACCGTCAGAACATTTCTCCAAAGCTATCAGCGCAAAGAAAAAAAAGCGACACACCGTCCCCGGGTGGTCTCAAACCTCCAACCTTTCGGTTAACAGCTAATCGCGCTAGCCAATTGCGCCACGGAGACAGTCCTGCTCCACTCTCACCACCATCAGAACATATCTTCAAAGCTATCAGCCTAAAGAAAAAAAAGCGCCGCTCCACCAAAGGGTGGGCTCGAACCTCCAACTTTCGGTTAACAGCCAATCGCGCTAGCCAATTGCGCCATGGAGACAGTCGTGCTCCACTCTCTCCACCATCACAACATATCTTCAAAGCTATCAGCGCAAAGAAAAAAGCAACACACCACTCCCGCGAGGGCTCGAAACTCCAACCTTTTGGTTAACAGCCGATCGCGCTAGCCAATTGCGCCACGGAGACAGTCCTGCTCCACTCTCATCACCATCAGAACATATCTTCAAAGCTATCAGCCTAAAGAAAAAAAGCGCCGCGCCACCACCGGTTGGGCTCGAACCTCCAACTTTTCGGTTAACAGCCGATCGTGCTAGACAATTGCGCCACGGAGACAGTCGTGCGCAACTCTCACCACCATCACAAAATATCTTCAAAGCTATCAGCGCAAAAAAAAAGCAACAAACCACTCACGGGAGGGCTCGAAACTTCATTTTTTCGGTTAACAGCCGAACGTGCTAGCCAATTGCGCCACGGAGACAGTCGTGCTCCAATCTCACCATCGTCAGAACATTTCTCCAAACCTATCAGCGCAAAGAAAAAAATAGCACCGCGTCACCACCGGGTGGGCTCGTGCCTCAACCTTTTCGGTTAACAGCCCATCGCGCTAGACGTTTGCGCCACGGAGACAGTCGTGCTCCACTCTCACTACCATCAGAACATATTTCCAAAGCTATCAGCGCAAAAAAAGCGGCACACCACTTCCGGGAGGGCTCGAAACTTCAAATATTCGGTTAACAGCCGAAGGTGCTAGCCAATTGCGCCACGGAGACAGTCGTGCTCCTCTATCACCACCGTCAGAACATTTCTTCAGAGCTATCAGCCCAAACAAAAAAAAGCGCCGCACCCCCACGGGGAGGGCTCGAAACTCCAACCTCTCGGTTAACAGCTTATCGCGCCAGCCAATTGCGCCACAGAGACAGTCGTGTTCTACTCTCACCACCATCAGAACATATCTTCAAAGCTATCAGCCTAAAGAAAAAAAAGCGCCGCAGCACCACCGGGTGGGCTCCAACCTCCAACTTTTCGGTTAACAGCCGATCGCGCTAGCCCATTGCGCCACGGAGACAGTCGTGCTCCACTCTCACCACCATACAGAACATATATTCAAAGCTATCAGCGCAAAGAAAAAAAGCGCCGCACACACCACCGGGTGGGCTCGAACCTCCAACCTTTCGGTTAACAGCCGATCGCGCTAGCCAATTGCGCCACGGAGACGGTCCTGCTCCACTCTCACCACCATCAGAACATATCTTCAAAGCTTTCAGCCCGAAGAAAAAAAAAGCAACACACCACTCCCGGGAGGGCTTGGAACTCCAATTTTTCGGTTAACAGCCGAACGTGCTATCCAATTGCGCCACGGAGACAGTCGTGCTCCAATCTCACCACCGTCGAGAACATTTCTCCAAAGCCAACAGCGCAAGAAAAAGAAGCGCCGCATCACCACCGGGTGGGCTCGAACCTTCAACCTTTCAGTTAACAGCCGATCGCGCTAGCCAATTGTGCCACGGAGACAGTCGTGCTCCACTCTCACCACCATCAGAACATATCTTCAAAGCTATCAGCGCAAAGAAAAAAGAAACACACCACTCCCGGGAGGGCTCGAAACTCCAATTCTACGGTTAACAGCCGAACGTGCTAGGCAATTGTGCTACGGAGACAGTCGTGCTCCACTCTCACCACCGTCAGAACATTTCTTCAGAGCTATCAGCCCATAGAAAAAAAAGCGCCGCACCACCACCGGGTAGGCTCGAACCTCTTACCTTTCGGTTAACAGCCGATCGCGCTAGCCAATTGCGCCACGGAGACAGTCGTCACCGTGGCGTCACTCTCACCACCGTGAGAACATTTCTCCAAAGCCAACAGCGCAAAGAAAAAGAAGCGCCGCATCACCACCGGGTGGGCTCGAACCTTCAACCTTTCAGTTAACAGCCGATCGCGCTAGCCAATTGTGCCACGGAGACAGTCGTGCTCCACTCTCACCACCATCAGAACATATCTTCAAAGCTATCAGCGCAAAGAAAAAAGAAACACACCACTCCTGGGAGGGCTCGAAACTCCAATTCTACGGTTAACAGCCGAACGTGCTAGGCAATTGTGCTACGGAGACAGTCGTGCTCCACTCTCACCACCGTCAGAACATTTCTTCAGAGCTATCAGCCCATAGAAAAAAAAGCGCCGCACCACCACCGGGTAGGCTCGAACCTCTTACCTTTCGGTTAACAGCCGATCGCGCCAGCCAATTGCGCCACGGAGACAGTCGTCACCGTGGCGTCACTCTCACCACCGTCAGAACATTTCTTCAGAGTTATCAGCCCAAAGAAAAAAAAGCGCCGCACCACCACCGGGTGGGCTCGAATCTCCAACCTTTCGGTTAACAGCCGATCGCGCTAGCCAATTGCGCCACGGAGACAGTCGTGTTCCACTCTCACCACCATCAGAACATATCTTCAAAGCTATCAGCGCAAAGAAAAAAGAAACACACCACTCCTGGGAGGGCTCGAAACTCCAATTCTACGGTTAACAGCCGAACGTGCTAGGCAATTGTGCTACGGACAGTCGTGCTCCACTCTCACCACCGTCAGAACATTTCTTCAGAGCTATCAGCCCATAGAAAAAAAAGCGCCGCACCACCACCGGGTAGGCTCGAACCTCTTACCTTCGGTTAACAGCCGATAGCGCCAGCCATTGCGCCACGGAGACAGTCGTCACCGTGGCGTCACTCTCACCACCGTCAGAACATTCTTCAGAGTTATCAGCCCAAAGAAAAAAGCAACACACCACTCCGGGAAGGCTCAAGCCTCCAAGTTTTCGGTTAACAGCCTAACGTGCTAGCCAATTGCGCCATGGAGACAGTCGTGCTCCAATCTCACCACCGTCAAAATATTTCTCCAAAGCTATCAGCGCAATGAAAAAAAAAGCGACACATCATCCCCGGGTGGGCTCAAACCTCCAACCTTTCGGTTAACAGCTAATTGCGCTAGCCAATTGCGCCACGGAGACAGTCGTGCTCCACTCTCACCACCATCAGAACATATCTTCAAAGCTATCAGCCTAAAGAAAAAAGCGCCGCAGCCACCACCGGGTGGGCTCGAACCTCCAACTTTCGGTTACAGCCGATCGTGCTAGACCAATTGCGCCACGGAGACAGTCGTGCGCAACTCTCACCACCATCACAAAATATCTTCAAAGCTATCAGCGCAAGAAAAAAGCAACAACCACTCACGGGAGGCTCGAAACTTCAATTTTTCGGTTAACAGCCGAACGTGCTAGCCAATTGCGCCACTGGAGACAGTCGTGCTCCAATCTCACCATCGTCAGAACATTTCTCCAAAGCCTATCAGCGCAAAGAAAAAAATAGCGACACACGTCACCACCGGGTGGGCTCGAAGCCTCAACCTTTTCGGTTAACAGCCGATCGCGCTAGACAATTGCGCCACGGAGACAGTCGTGCTCAACTCATCCCTACCATCAGAACATATTCTCAAAGCTATCAGCGCAAGAAAAAAGCAACACCCACTTTCTCCGGAGATCTCGAAACCTCCCATACCATTTTCGGTTAACAGCCGATTCACGCTAGTCAATTGCGCCAATGGAGACAGTCGTTGCTTCCACTCTACACCACGTCAATAACTATTTCTTCAAAGCTTCATGCGCCCAAGCAAAAAAAAGCGACCGCACCGTCCCCCGGGTGGTCTCCAGAACCTCCAACCTTTCGGGTTAACAGCGGATCGCGCTAGCCAATTGCGCCCCGATAGACTAGTCGTGCTCCACTACTCCCCAACATCAGAACATATTCTTCAAGCTATCAGCGCAAAGGCAAAAAGCAACACCACCACTCCCGGTGAGCGATCGAACCTCCAACCATTTTCGGTTACCAGCCGATTCAGCGTAGTCCAATTGCGCCACAATGAGAGACAGGTACCTGCTCCACTCTCACCACCATCAGAACCTTTATCTTACAAGCTTTATCAGCCCAAAGAAAAAAAAGCAGCCGCAACCACCACCAGGGTGGCTCTAACCTCCAACCTTTCGGTTTCAACAGCGATTCGCGCTAGGCCAATTGCGCCACGGAGACAGTCGTGCTCCACTCTCACCACCATCAGAACATATCTTCAAAGCTATCAGCGCAAAGAAAAAAGCGCCAAGCAACCACCGGGTGGGCTCGAACCTCCAACTTTTCGGTTAACAGCCGATCGCGCTAGACAATTGCGCCATGGAGACAGTCGTGCTCCACTCTCACCACCGTCAGAACATATCTACAAAGCTATCAGCGCAAAGAAAAAAGCAACACACTACTCCCGGGAGATCTCGAAACTCCAACCTTTTGGTTAACAGCCGATCACGCTAGCCAATTGCGCCATGGAGACAGTCGTGCTCCACTCTCACCACCGTCAGAACATTTCTCCAAAGCTATCAGCGCAAGCAAAAAAAAGCGACACACCGTCCCCGGGTGGTCTCAAACCTCCAACCTTTCGGTTAACAGCCGATCGCGCTAGCCAATTGCGCCACATAGACTGTCGTGCTCCACACTCACCAACATCAGAACATATCTTCAAAGCTATCAGCGCAAAGAAAAAAGCAACACACCACTTATAGGAGGGCTCGAAACTCCAACCATTTCGGTTAACAGCCGATTCAGCTAGTCAATTGCGCCAAAGAGACAGTGTTGCTCCACTCTAACCACCATCAGAACATATCTTCAAAGTTATCAGCCCAAAGAAAAAAAAGCACCGCACCACCACCAGGTGGGCTCGAACCTCCAACCTTTCGGTTAACAGCCGATCGCGCTAGCCAATTGCGCCACGAAGATAGTCGTGCTCCACTCTCACCACCATCAGAACATATCTTCAAAGCTATCAGCGCAAAGAAAAAAGCAACACACCACTCCCGGGAGGGCTCGAACCTCCAACTTTTCGGTTACCAGCCGATCGCGCTAGCCAATTGCGCCATGGAGACAGTCCTGCTCCACTCTCACCACCATCAGAACTTATCTTCAAAGCTATCAGCCCAAAGAAAAAAAAGCGCCGCACAACCACCGGGTGGGCTCTAACCTCCAACCTTTCGGTCAACAGCCGATCGCGCTAGCCAATTGCGCCACGGAGACAGTCGTGCTCCACTTTCAACACCATCAGAACGTATCTTCAAAGCTATCAGCGCAAAGAAAAAAGCAACACACCACTCCCGGTAGGGCTCGAAACTCCAACCTTTCGGTTAACAGCCGATCGCGCTGGCCAATTGCGCCACGGAGACAGTCCTGCTGCACTCTCACCACCATCAGAACATATCTTCAAAGCCATCAGCCCAAAGAAAAAAAAAGCGCCGCATCACCACCAGGTGGGCTCGAAACTCCAACGCTTCGGTTAACAGCCGGTCGCCCCAGCCAATTGCGCCACGGAGACAGTCGTGCTGTACTCTCACCACCATCAGAACATATCTTCAAACCTATCAGCGCAAAGATAAAAGCAACACACCACTCCCGGGAGGGCTCGAAACTCCAACCTTTCGGTTAACAGCCGATCGCGCTAGCGAATTGCGCCACAGAGACAGTCCTGCTCCACTCTCACCACCATCAGAACATATCTTCAAAGCTATTAGCCCAAAGAAAAAAAAGCGCCGCGCCACCACAGGGTGGGCTCGAAACTCCAACCTTTCGGTTAACAGCCAATCACGCTAGCCAATTGCGCCACGGAAACAGTCCTGCTCTACTCTCACCACCATCAGAACATATCTTCAAAGCTATCAGCCTAAAGAAAAAAAAAGCGCCGCACCACCATCGGGTGGGCTCGAACCTCCAACCTTTCGGTTAACAGCCGATCGCGCTAGCCAATTGCGCCACATAGACAGTCGTGCTCCACACTCACCAACATCAGAACATATCTTCAAAGCTATCAGCGCAAAGAAAAAAGCAACACACCACTTATAGGAGGGCTCGAAACTCCAACCTTTCGGTTAACAGCCGATTCAGCTAGTCAATTGCGCCAAGGAGACAGTCTTGCTCCACTCTAACCACCATCAGAACATATCTTCAAAGTTATCAGCCCAAAGAAAAAAAAGCGCCGCACCACCACCAGGTGGGCTCGAACCTCCAACCTTTCGGTTAACAGCCAATCGCGTAAGCCAATTGCGCCACGAAGATAGTCGTGCTCCACTCTCACCACCATCAGAACATATCTTCAAAGCTATCAGCGCAAAGAAAAAAGCAACACACCACTCCCGGGAGGGCTCAAACCTCAACCTTTTCGGTTAACAGCCGATCGCGCTAGCCAATTGCGCCACGGAGACAGTCCTGCTCCACTCTCACTACCATCAGAACTTATCTTCAAAGCTATCAGCCCAAAGAAAAAAAAGCGCCGCAACACCACCGGGTGGGCTCTAACCTCCAACCTTTCGGTTAACAGCCGATCGCGCTAGCCGATTGCGCCATGGAGACAGTCGTCACCGTGGCGTCACTCTCACCACCGTCAGAACATTTCTTCAGAGTTATCAGCCCAAAGAGAAAAAAAACCCCGCACCACCACCGGGTGGGCTCGAATCTCCAACCTTTCGGTTAACAGCCGATCGCGCTAGCCAATTGCGCCACGGAGATAGTCGTGCGCAACTCTCACCACCATCACAAAATATCTTCAAAGCTATCAGCGCAAAGAAAAAAGCAACAAACCACTCACGGGAGGGCTCGAAACTTCATTTTTTCGGTTAACAGCCGAACGTGCTAGCCAATTGCGCCACGGAGACAGTCGTGCTCCAATCTCACCATCGTCAGAACATTTCTCCAAACCTATCAGCGCAAAGAAAAAATAGCACCGCGTACCACCGGGTGGGCTCGAGCCTCACCTTTCGGTTAACAGCCCATCGCGCTAGACGATTGCGCCACGGAGTACAGTCGTGCTCCACTCTCACTACCATCAGAACATATTTCCAAGCTATCAGCGCAAAAAAACGCGGCACACCACTTCCGGGAGGGCTCGAAACTTCAAATATTCGGTTAACAGCCGAAGGTGCTAGCCAATTGCGCCACGGAGACAGTCGTGCTCCCCTGATCACCACCCTCATGAACATATTCTTCAGAAGCTATCACACCAAACAAAAACAAAGCGCCGCAACCACCACCGGGGAGGCTCGAAACTCCACACATTCCGGTTAACAAGTCGTGATCGCGCTAGCCAAGTTGCCGGCCACAGCGACAGTCCTTGCTCTACTCTCACCACCATCAGAACATATCTGCAAAGCTATTAGCGCGAAAGAAAAAAGCATCCGGCAGCCAGCCACCGGGGGGCTCGAACCTCCTAACGTTCCGGTTAACAGCCGATCGCGCTAGCCCGGATTGCGCCACGGTAGAACAGTCCGTGCTCCACTCTCACCACCTATCAGAAACATATCACTTCAAAGGCTATCAGCGCAAAGAACAAAAAGCGCCGCCCCACTCCGGGATGGGCTCGAAACTCCAACCTTTCGGTTAACAGCCGATCGCGCTAGCCAATTGCGCCACGTAGACAGTCCTGCTCCTACCTCACCACCATCAGAACTATCTTCAAAGCTATCAGCGGCCAAGAAAAAAAGCACCAGCCCTCACTAGGAGGGTCTCGAAACTCCAACCTTTCGGTTCAACAGCCGATTCAGCTAGTCAATTGCGCCAAAGAGACAGTCGTTTGCTCCACTCTAACCACCATCAGGAACATCATCTTCACATTATGCAGCCCAAAGAAAAAAAAAAGCACCGCACCCACCACCAGGTGGGCTCGAACCTCCAACCTTTCGGTTAACAGCCGATCGCGCTAGCCAATTGCGCCACGAAGGATAGTCGTGCTCCACTCTCACCACCTCAGAACATATGCTTCAAAGCTATCAGCGCAACGAAAAAAAGCGACACCACCACTCCCGGGGAGTGCTCGACCTTCAACTTTCGGTTACCAGCCGATCGCGCTAGCAATTGCGCCATGGAGACAGTCCCTGCTCCACTCTCCACCACCATCAGAAACGTATCTTCAAAGCTATCACCAAAAGAAACAAAAGCCTGCACAACACCCGGGTGGCTCTAACCTCCAACTTTCGGTCAACAGCCGATCGCGCTAGCCAATTGCGCCACGGAGACAGTCGTGCTCCACTTTCAACACCATCAGAACGTATCTTCAAAGCTATCAGCGCAAAGAAAAAAGCAACACACCACTCCCGGTAGGGCTCGAAACTCCAACCTTTCGGTTAACAGCCGATCGCGCTGGCCAATTGCGCCACGGAGACAGTCCTGCTGCACTCTCACCACCATCAGAACATATCTTCAAAGCCATCAGCCCAAAGAAAAAAAAAGCGCCGCACCACCACCAGGTGGGCTCGAAACTCCAACGCTTCGGTTAACAGCCGGTCGCCCCAGCCAATTGCGCCACGGAGACAGTCGTGCTGTACTCTCACCACCATCAGAACATATCTTCAAACCTATCAGCGCAAAGATAAAAGCAACACACCACTCCCGGGAGGGCTCGAAACTCCAACCTTTCGGTTAACAGCCGATCGCGCTAGCGAATTGCGCCACAGAGACAGTCCTGCTCCACTCTCACCACCATCAGAACATATCTTCAAAGCTATTAGCCCAAAGAAAAAAAAGCGCCGCGCCACCACCGGGTGGGCTCGAAACTCCAACCTTTCGGTTAACAGCCAATCACGCTAGCCAATTGCGCCACGGAAACAGTCCTGCTCTACTCCCACCACCATCAGAACATATCTTCAAAGCTATCAGCCCAAAGAAAAAAAAAGCGCCGCACCACCATCGGGTGGGCTCGAACCTCCAACCTTTCGGTTAACAGCCGATCGCGCTAGCCAATTGCGCCACATAGACAGTCGTGCTCCACACTCACCAACATCAGAACATATCTTCAAAGCTATCAGCGCAAAGAAAAAAGCAACACACCACTTATAGGAGGGCTCGAAACTCCAACCTTTCGGTTAACAGCCGATTCAGCTAGTCAATTGCGCCAAGGAGACAGTCTTGCTCCACTCTAACCACCATCAGAACATATCTTCAAAGTTATCAGCCCAAAGAAAAAAAAAGCGCCGCACCACCACCAGGTGGGCTCGAACCTCCAACCTTTCGGTTAACAGCCGATCGCGCTAGCCAATTGCGCCACGAAGATAGTCGTGCTCCACTCTCACCACCATCAGAACATATCTTCAAAGCTATCAGCGCAAAGAAAAAAGCAACACACCACTCCCGGGAGGGCTCAAACCTCAACCTTTTCGGTTAACAGCCGATCGCGCTAGCCAAGTGCGCCACGGAGACAGTCCTGCTCCACTCTCACTACCATCAGAACTTATCTTCAAAGCTATCAGCCCAAAGAAAAAAAAGCGCCGCAACACCACCGGGTGGGCTCTAACCTCCAACCTTTCGGTTAACAGCCGATCGCGCTAGCCGATTGCGCCATGGAGACAGTCGTCACCGTGGCGTCACTCTCACCACCGTCAGAACATTTCTTCAGAGTTATCAGCCCAAAGAAAAAAAAGCGCCGCACCACCACCGGGTGGGCTCGAATCTCCAACCTTTCGGTTAACAGCCGATCGCGCTAGCCAATTGCGCCACGGAGACAGTCGTGCTCCACTCTCACCACCATCAGAACATATCTTCAAAGCTATCAGCGCAAAAAAAAAGCAACACACCACTCCCGGGAAGGCTCAAACCTGCAAGTTTTCGGTTAACAGCCTAACGTGCTAGCCAATTGCGCCATGGAGACAGTCGTGCTCCAATCTCACCACCGTCAAAATATTTCTCCAAAGCTATCAGCGCAAAGAAAAAAAAGCGACACACCATCCCCGGGTGGGCTCAAACCTCCAACCTTTCGGTTAACAGCTAATCGCGCTAGCCAATTGCGCCACGGAGACAGTCGTGCTCCACTCTCACCACCATCAGAACATATCTTCAAAGCTATCAGCGCAAAGAAAAAAGGGCCACGCCACCACCGGGTGGGCTCGAACCTCCAACTTTTCGGTTAACAGCCGATCGCGCTAGACAATTGCGCCATGGAGACAGTCGTGCTCCACTCTCACCACCGTCAGAACATATCTACAAAGCTATCAGCGCAAAGAAAAAAGCAACACACACTTATCCGGAGGGCTCGAAACTCCAACCTTTCGGTTAACAGCCGATTCAGCTAGTCAATTGCGCCAAGGAGACAGTCTTGCTCCACTTCTAACCACCATCAGAACATATCTTCAAAGTTATCAGCCCAAAGAAAAAAAAGCGCCGCACCACCACAGGTGGGCTCGAACCTCCAACCTTTCGGTTAACAGCCAATCGCGCTAAGCCAATTGCGCCACGAAGATAGTCGTGCTCCACTCTCACCACCATCAGAACATATCTTCAAAGCTATCAGCGCAAAGAAAAAAGCAACACACCACTCCCGGAGGGCCTCAAACCTCAACCTTTTCGGTTAACAGCCGATCGCGCTAGCCAATTGCGCCACGGAGACAGTCCTGCTCCACTCTCACTACATCAGAACTTATCTTCAAAGCTATCAGCCCAAAGAAAAAAAAAGCGCCGCACCACCACCGGGTGGGCTCGAATCTCCAACCTTTCGGTTAACAGCGATCGCGGCGAGCCAATTGCGCCACGGAGACAGTCGTGCTCCACTCTCACACCATCAGAACATATCTTCAAGCTATCAGCGCAAAGAAAAAAAGCAACACACCACTCCCGGAAGGCTCAAACCTCCAAGTTTTCGGTTACAGCCTCACGTGCTAGCCAATTGCGCCATGGAGACATTCGTGACTCCAATCTCCCCATTGTCAAAATATATCTCCAAAGCTATCAGCGCAAAGAAAAAAGAAACACACCACCCACGGGAGGGCTCGAAACTCGAACCTTTTGGGTACAGCCGATCACGCTAGCCAATTGCGCCATGGAGACAGTCGTGCTCCACTCTCACCACCGTCAGAAACATTTCTCCAAAGCTATCAGCGCAAAGAAAAAAAAAAAGCGACACACCGTCCCCGGGTGGTCTCAAACCTCCAACTTTCGGTTAACAGCTAATCGCGCTAGCCAATTGCGCCACGGAGACAGTCCTGCTCCACTCTCATCACCATCAGAACATATCTTCAAAGCTATCAGCCTAAAGAAAAAAAAAGCGCCGCACCACCACCAGGTAGGCTCGAACCTCCAATATTTCGGTTAACAGCCGATCGCGCTAGCAAATTGCGCCACAGAGACAGTCGTGCTCCACTCTCACCACCATCAGAACATATCTTCAAAGCTATCAGCGCAAAGAAAAAGCGACACACCACTCCCGGGAGGGCTCGAAACTTCAAATTTTCGGTTAACAGCCGAACGTGCTAGCCAATTGTGCCACGGAGACAGTCGTGCTTCTATCTCACCACCGTCAGAATATTTCTCCAAAGCTATCAGCGCAAAGAAAAAAAGCGCCGCGCCACCACCGGTTGGGCTCGAACCTCCAACTTTTCGGTTAACAGCCGATCGTGCTAGACAATTGCGCCACGGAGACAGTCGTGCGCAACTCTCACCACCATCACAAAATACCTTCAAAGCTATCAGCGCAAAGAAAAAAGCAACAAACCACTCACGGGAGGGCTCGAAACTTCAGTTTTTCGGTTAACAGCCGAACGTGCTAGCCAATTGCGCCACGGAGACAGTCGTGCTCCAATCTCACCATCGTCAGAACATTTCTCCAAACCTATCAGCGCAAAGAAAAAATAGCACCGCGTCACCACCGGGTGGGCTCGAGCCTCAAACTTTTCGGTTAACAGCCCATCGCGCTAGACAATTGCGCCACGGAGACAGTCGTGCTCCACTCTCACCACCATCAGAACATATTTTCAAAGCTATCAGCGCAAAAAAAGCGGCACACCACTCCCGGGAGGGCTCGAAACTTCAAATATTCGGTTAACAGCCGAACGTGCTAGCCAATTGCGCCACGGAGACAGTCGTGCTCCTCTATCACCACCGCCAGAACATTTCTTCAGAGCTATCAGCCCAAACAAAAAAAAGCGCCGCACCCCCACGGGGAGGGCTCGAAACTCCAACCTCTCGGTTAACAGCTGATCGCGCCAGCCAATTGCGCCACAGAGACAGTCGTGCTCTACTCTCACCACCATCAGAACATATCTTCAAAGCTATCAGCCTAAAGAAAAAAAAAGCGCCGCAGCACCACCGGGTGGGCTCGAACCTCCAACTTTTCGGTTAACAGCCGATCGCGCTAGCCCATTGCGCCACGGAGACAGTCGTGCTCCACTCTCACCACCATCAGAACATATATTCAAAGCTATCAGCGCAAAGAAAAAAAAGCGCCGCACCACCACCGGGTGGGCTCGAACCTCCAACCTTTCGGTTAACAGCCGATCGCGCTAGCCAATTGCGCCACGTAGACGGTCCTGCTCCACTCTCACCACCATCAGAACATATCTTCAAAGCTTTCAGCCCGAAGAAAAAAAAAGCAACACACCACTCCCGGGAGGGCTCGGAACTCCAATTTTTCGGTTAACAGCCGAACGTGCTATCCAATTGCGCCACGGAGACAGTCGTGCTCCAATCTCACCACCGTCAGAACATTTCTCCAAAGCCAACAGCGCAATGAAAAAGAAGCGCCGCATCACCACCGGGTGGGCTCGAAACTCCAATTCTACGGTTAACAGCCGAACGTGCTAGCCAATTGTGCTACGGAGACAGTCGTGCTGCACTCTCACCACCGTCAGAACATTTCTTCAGAGCTATCAGCCCATAGAAAAAAAAGCGCCGCACCACCACCGGGTAGGCTCGAACCTCTAACCTTTCGGTTAACAGCCGATCGCGCTAGCCAATTGCGCCACGGAGACAGTCGTGCTCCACTCTCACCACCATCAGAACATATCTTGAAAGCTATCAGCGCAAAGAAAAAGCAACACACCACTCCCGGGAAGGCTCAAGCCTCCAAGTTTTTGGTTAACAGCCTAACGTGCTAGCCAATTGCGCCATGGAGACAGACGTGCTCCAATCTCACCACCGTCAAAATATTTCTCCAAAGCTATCAGCGCAAAGAAAAAAAAAAGCGACACATCATCCCCGGGTGGGCTCAAACCTCCAACCTTTCGGTTAACAGCTAATTGCGCTAGCCAATTGCGGCACGGAGACAGTCGTGCTCCACTCTCACCACCATCAGAACATATCTTCAAAGCTATCAGCGCAAAGAAAAAAGCGCCAAGCAACCACCGGGTGGGCTCGAACCTCCAACTTTTCGGTTAACAGCCGATCGCGCTAGACAATTGGGCCATGGAGACAGTCGTGCTCCACTCTCACCACCGTCAGAACATATCTACAAAGCTATCAGCGCAAAGAAAAAAGCAACACACTACTCCCGGGAGATCTCGAAACTCCAACCTTTTGGTTAACAGCCGATCACGCTAGCCAATTGCGCCATGGAGACAGTCATGCTCCACTCTCACCACCGTCAGAACATTTCTCCAAAGCTATCAGCGCAAAGAAAAAAAAGCGAAACACCGTCCCCGGGTGGTCTCAAACCTCCAACCTTTCGGTTAACAGCTAATCGCGCTAGCCAATTGCGCCACGGAGACAGTCGTGCTCCACTCTCACCACCATCAGAACATATCTTCAAAGCTATCAGCGCAAAGAAAAAAGGGCCACGCCACCACCGGGTGGGCTCGAACCTCCAACTTTTCGGTTAACAGCCGATCGCGCTAGACAATTGCGCCATGGAGACAGTCGTGCTCCACTCTCACCACCGTCAGAACATATCTACAAAGCTATCAGCGCAAAGAAAAAAGCAACACACCACTCCCGGGAGATCTCGAAACTCCAATTTTTTGATTAACAGCCGAACGTGCTAGCCAATTGCGCCATGGAGACAGTCGTGCTCCATTCTCACCACCGTCAGAACATTTCTCTAAAGCTATCAGCGCAAAGAAAAAAAAGCGACACACCATCCCCGGGTGGGCTCAAACCTCCAACCTTTCGGTTAACAGCTAATCGCGCTAGCCAATTGCGCCACGGAGACAGTCGTGCTCCACTCTCACCACCATCAGAACATATCTTCAAAGCTATCAGCGCAAAGAAAAAGCGACACACCACTCCCGGGAGGGCTCGAAACTTCAATTTTTCGGTTAACAGCCGAACGTGCTAGCCAATTGCGCCACGGAGACAGTCGTGCTCCTATCTCACCACCGTCAGAAATTTCTCCAAAGCTAACAGCGCAAAGAAAAAAGCGCCGCATCACCACCGGGTGGGCTCGAACCTCCAACTTTCCGGTTAACAGCCGATCGCGCTAGCCAATTGCGCCACGGAGACAGTCGTGCTCCACTCTCACCACCATCAGAACATATCTTCAAAGCTATCAGCGCAAAGAAAAAAGCAACACACCACTCCCGGGAGGGCTCGAAACTCAATTTTACGGTTAACAGCCGAACGTGCTAGCCAATTGCGCCTACGGAGACAGTCGTGCTCCACTCTCACCACCGTCAGAACATTTCTCAGAACCTATCAGCCGCATAAGAAAAAATAGCGCCGCACCACCCCGGGTAGGCTCGAACCTCAACCTTTCGGTTAACAGCCGATCGCGCTAGCCAATTGCGCCACGGAGACAGTCGTGCTCCACTCTCACCACCATCAGAACATATCTTCAAAGCTATCAGCGCAAAAAAAAAGCAAGCACACCACTCCCGGGAGGGCTCGAAACTTCAAATATTCGGTTAACAGCCTAACGTGCTAGCCAATTGCGCCACGGAGACAGTCGTGCTCCATCTATCACCACCGTCCAGAACATTTCTTCAAAGCTATCAGCCAAACAAAAAAAAAGCGCCGCACCCCCACGGGGAGGGCTCGAAACCTCCAACCTCTCGGTTAACAGCTAGATCGCGCCTAGCCAATTGCGCCACGAGACAGTCGTGCTCCACTCTCACCACCATCAGAACATATCTTCAAAGCTAGCAGCGCAAAGAAAAAAGCGCCAAGCAACCACCGGGTGGGCTCGAACCTCCAACTTTTCGGTTAACAGCCGATCGCGCTAGACAATTGCGCCATGGAGACAGTCGTGCTCCACTCTCACCACCGTCAGAACATATCTACAAAGCTATCAGCGCAAAGAAAAAAGCAACACACTACTCCCGGGAGATCTCGAAACTCCAACCTTTTGGTTAACAGCCGATCACGCTAGCCAATTGCGCCATGGAGACAGTCGTGCTCCAATCTCACCACCGTCAGAACTATTTCTCCAAAGCTATCAGCGCAAAGAAAAAAAAAGCGACACACAGTCCCCGGGTGGTCTCAAACCTCCAACCTTTCGGTTAACAGCTAATCGCGCTAGCCAATTGCGCCACGGAGACAGTCGCTGCTCCACTCTCACCACCATCAGAACATATCTTCAAAGCTATCAGCGCAAAGAAAAAAGCGCCAAGCCCACCACCGGGTGGGCTCGAACCTCCAACTTTTCGGTTAACAGCCGATCGCGCTAGCCAATTGCGCCACGGAGACAGTCGTGCTCCACTCTCACCACCATCAGAACATATCTTCAAAGCTATCAGCGCAAAGAAAAAAAGCAACACACCACTCCCGGAGGGCTCGAAACTCCAACCTTTCGGTTAACAGCCGATCGCGCTAGCCAATTGCGCCACGGAGACAGGTCCTGCTCCACTTCTCACCACCATCAGAACATATCTTCAAAGCTATCAGCCCAAAGAAAAAAAGCAACCACCACCCACGGGGAGCTCGAAACTCGAACCTTTGGTTAACAGCCGATCACGCTAGCCAATTGCGCCATGGAGACAGTCCTGCTCCACTCTCACCACCGTCAGAACATTTCTCCAAAGCTATCAGCGCAAAGAAAAAAAAAGCGACACACCATCCCCGGGTGGTCTCAAACCTCCAACCTTTCGGTTAACAGCGAATCGCGCTAGCCAATTGCGCCACGGAGACAGTCCTGCTCCACTCTCATCACCATCAGAACATATCTTCAAAGCTATCAGCCTAAAGAAAAAAAAGCGCAGCACCACCACCGGTAGGCTCGAACCTCCATACTTTCGGTTAACAGCCGATCGCGCTAGCAAATTGCGCCACAGGAGACAGTCCTGCTCCACTCTCACCACCATCATAACATATCTTCAAAGCTATCAGCGCAAAGAAAAAGCGACACACCACTCCCGGGAGGGCTCGAAACTCAAATTTCGGTTAACAGCCGATCGCGCTAGCCAATTGCGCCACGGAGACAGTCCTGCTCCACTCTCACCACCATCGACATAACTTCAAAGCTTTCAGACCGAAGAAAAAAAACCGCCGCACCACCACAGGGTGAGCTCGAACCTCCAACTTTCGGTTAACAGCCGATAGCGCTAGCCAATTGCGCCACGGAGACAGTCGTGCTCCACTCTCACCACCGTCAGAACATTTCTTCAGAGCTATCAGCCCAAAGAAAAAAAAGCGCCGCACCACCACGGGGTGGGCTCGAAACTCCAACCTTTCGGTTAACAGCCGGTCGTGCCAGCCAATTGTGCCACGGAGACAGTCGTGCTCTACTCTCACGACCATCAGAAAATATCTTCAAAGCTATCAGCCTAAAGAAAAAAAAAGCGCCGCACCACCACCGGGTGGGCTCGAACCTCCAACTTTTCTGTTAACAGCCGATCGCGCTAGCCCATTGCGCCACTGAGACAGTCGTGTTCCACGCTCACCACCATCAGAACATATCTTCAAAGCTATCAGCGCAAAGAAAAAAAGCGCCGCACCACCACCGGGTGGGCTCGAACCTCCAACCTTTCGGTTAACAGCCGATCGCGCTAGCCAATTGCGCCACGGAGACGGTCCTGCTCCACTCTCACCACCATCAGAACATATCTTCAAAGCTTTCAGCCCGAAGAAAAAAAAAGCAACACACCACTCCCGGGAGGGCTCGGAACTCCAATTTTTCGGTTAACAGCCGAACGTGCTATCCAATTGCGCCACGGAGACAGTCGTGCTCCAATCTCACCACCGTCAGAACATTTCTCCAAAGCCAACAGCGCAATGAAAAAGAAGCGCCGCATCACCACCGGGTGGGCTCGAACCTTCAAACTTTCAGTTAACAGCCGATCGCGCTAGCCAATTGTGCCACGGAGACAGTCGTGCTCCACTCTCACCACCATCAGAACATATCTTCAAAGCTATCAGCGCAAAGAAAAAAAAAGCAACACACCACTCCCGGGAGGGCTCGAAACTCCAATTCTCGGTTAACAGCCGAACGTGCTAGCCAATTGTGCCACGGAGACAGTCGTGCTCCACTCTCACCACCGTCAGAACATTATCTTCAGAAGCTATCAGCCCATAAGAAAAAAAGCGCCGCACCACCACCGGGTGGGCTCGAACCTCCAACCTTTCGGTTAACAGCCGATCGCGCTAGCCAATTGCGCCACGGAGACAGTCGTGCTCCACTCTCACCACCATCAGAACATATCTTCAAAGCTATCAGCGCAAAGAAAAAGCAACACACCACTCCCGGGAAGGCTCGAAACTCCAAGTTTTCGGTTAACAGCCTAACGTGCTAGCCAATTGCGCCATGGAGACAGTCGTGCTCCAATCTCACCACCGTCAGAAATATTCTCCAAAGCTATCAGCGCAAAGAAAAAAAGCACAGCACCATCCCCGGGTGGGCTCGAAACCTCCAACCTTTCGGTTAACAGCGAATCGCGCTAGCCAATTGCGCCACGGAGACAGTCGTGCTCCACTCTCACCACCATCAGAACATATCTTCAAAGCTATCAGCGCAAAGAAAAAAGCAACACACCACTCCCGGGAGGGCTCGAAACTTCAATTTTTCGGTTAACAGCCGAACGTGCTAGCCAATTGCGCTACGGAGACAGTCGTGCTCCACTCTCACCACCGTCAGAACATTTCTTCAAGAGTATCAGCGCTAAACAAAAAAAGCGCCGCATCACCACCGGGTGGGCTCGAACTCTCCAACCTTTCGTTAACAGCCGATCGCGCTAGCCAATTGCGCCACGGAGACAGTCGTGCTCCACTCTCACCACCATCAGAACATATCTTCAAAGCTATCAGCGCAAAGAAAAAAAGCAACACACCACTCCCGGGAGGGCTCGAAACCTCCAATTTTCGGTTAACAGCCGCACGTGCTAGCCAATTGCGCCATGGAGACAGTCGTGCTCCACTCTCACCACCTGTCAGAACATATTCTCCAAGCTATCAGCCAAGAAAAAAAGCACCACACCACCCACGGGTAGGCTCGAACCTCTAACCTTTCGGTTAACAGCCGATCGCGCTAGCCAATTGCGCCACGGAGACAGTCGTGCTCCACTCTCACCACCATCAGAACATATCTTCAAAGCTATCAGCGCAAAGAAAAAAGCAAACACACCACTCCCGGGAAGGCTCAAGCCTCCAAGTTTTCGGTTAACAGCCTAACGTGCTAGCCAATTGCGCCATGGAGACAGACGTGCTCCCAATCTCAACACCGTCAAAATATTTCTCCAAGCTATCAGCGCAAAGAAAAAAAGCGACACATCATCCCGGGTGGGCTCAAACCTCCAACCTTTCGGTTAACAGCTAATTGCGCTAGCCAATTGCGGCACGGAGACAGTCGTGCTCCACTCTCACCACCATCAGAACATATCTTCAAAGCTATCAGCGCAAAGAAAAAAGCGCCAAGCAACCACCGGGTGGGCTCGAACCTCCAACTTTTTCGGTTAACAGCCGATCGCGCTAGACCATTGGGCCATGGAGACAGTCGTGCTCCACTCTCACCACCATCAGAACATATCTACAAAGCTATCAGCGCAAGAAAAAAGCAACACACCTACTCCCGGGAGATCTCGAAACTCCACGCTTTTGGTTAACAGCCTATCACGGCTAGCCAATTGCGCCATGGAGACAGTCGTGCTCCACTCTCACCACCGTCAGAACATTTCTCCAAAGCTATCAGCGCAAAGAAAAAAAGCGACACACCGTCCCCGGGTGGTCTCAAACCTCCAACCTTTCGGTTAACAGCTAATCGCGCTAGCCAATTGCGCACGGAGACAGTCGTGCTCCACTCTCACCACCATCAGAACATATCTTCAAAGCTATCAGCGCAAAGAAAAAAGGGCCAACGCACCACCGGGTGGGCTCGAACCTCCAACTTTTCGGTTAACAGCCGATCGCGCTAGACAATTGCGCCATGGAGACAGTCGTGCTCCACTCTCACCACCGTCAGAACATATCTACAAAGCTATCAGCGCAAAGAAAAAAGCAACACACCACTCCCGGGAGATCTCGAAACTCCAATTTTTTGATTAACAGCCGAACGTGCTAGCCAATTGCGCCATGAAGACAGTCGTGCTCCATTCTCACCACCGTAAGAACATTTCTCTAAAGCTATCAGCGCAAAGAAAAAAAGCGACACACCATCCCCGGGTGGGCTCAAACCTCCAACCTTTCGGTTAACAGCTAATCGCGCTAGCCAATTGCGCCACAGAGACAGTCCTGCTCCACTCTCACCACCATCAGAACATATCTTCAAAGCTATCAGCGCAAAGAAAAAAGCGACACACCACTCCCGGGAGGGCTCAAAACTTCAATTTTTCGGTTAACAGCCAAACGTGCTAGCCAATTGCGCTACGGAGACAGTCGTGCTCCACTCTCACCGCCGTCAGAACATTTCTTCAGAGTTATCAGCCTAAACAAAAAAAAAGCGCCGCACCACCACCGGGTGGGCTCGAATCTCCAACCTTTCGGTTAACAGCCGATCGCGCTAGCCAATTGCGCCACGGAGACAGTCGTGCTCCACTCTCACCACCATCAGAACATATCTTCAAAGCTATCAGCGCAAAGAAAAAAAGCAACACACCACTCCCGGGAAGGCTCAAACCTCCAAGTTTTCGGTTAACAGCCTCACGTGCTAGCCAATTGCGCCATGGAGACATTCGTGCTCCAATCTCACCATTGTCAAAATATATCTCCAAAGCTATCAGCGCAAAGAAAAAAGAAACACACCACTCACGGGAGGGCTCGAAACTCGAACCTTTTGGTTAACAGCCGATCACGCTAGCCAATTGCGCCATGGAGACAGTCGTGCTCCACTCTCACCACCGTCAGAACATTTCTCCAAAGCTATCAGCGCAAAGAAAAAAAAAGCGACACACCGTCCCCGGGTGGTCTCAAACCTCCAACCTTTCGGTTAACAGCTAATCGCGCTAGCCAATTGCGCCACGGAGACAGTCCTGCTCCACTCTCATCACCATCAGAACATATCTTCAAAGCTATCAGCCTAAAGAAAAAAAAGCGCCGCACCACCACCAGGTAGGCTCGAACCTCCAATATTTCGGTTAACAGCCGATCGCGCTAGCAAATTGCGCCACAGAGACAGTCGTGCTCCACTCTCACCACCATCAGAACATATCTTCAAAGCTATCAGCGCAAAGAAAAAGCGACACACCGCTCCCGGGAGGGCTCGAAACTTCAATTTTTCGGTTAACAGCCGAACGTGCTAGCCAATTGTGCCACGGAGACAGTCGTGCTTCTATCTCACCACCGTCAGAATATTTCTCCAAAGCTATCAGCGCAAAGAAAAAAAGCGCCGCGCCACCACCGGTTGGGCTCGAACCTCCAACTTTTCGGTAACAGCCGATCGTGCTAGACAATTGCGCCACGGAGACAGTCGTGCGCAACTCTCACCACCATCACAAAATATCTTCAAAGCTATCAGCGCAAAGAAAAAAGCAACAAACCACTCACGGGAGGCTCGAACCCTCAATATTTCGGTTAACAGCCGATCGCGCTAGCAAATTGCGCCACAGAGACAGTCGTGCTCCACTCTCACCACCATCAGAACATATCTTCAAAGCTATCCGCGCAAAGAAAAAAGCGACCACACCACTCACGGGAGGGCTCGAAACCTCAATTTTTCGGTTAACAGCCGATACGTGCTAGCCAATTGTGAACAGGAGACAGTCGTGCTTCTATCTCACACCGTCAGAATATTCTCCAAAGCTATCAGCGGCAAAGAAAAAGCGCCGCGCCACCACCGGTTGGGCTCGAACCTCCAACTTTTCGGTTAACAGCCGATCGTGCTAGACAATTGCGCCACGGAGACAGTCGTGCGCAACTCTCACCACCATCACAAATATCTTCAAAGCTATCAGCGCAAAGAAAAAAGCAACAAACCACTCACGGAGGGCTCGAAACTTCATTTTTCGGTTAACAGGCCGAACGTGCTAGCCAATTGCGCCACGGAGACAGTCGTGCTCCAATCTCACCATCGTCAGAACATTTCTCCAAACCTATCAGCGCAAAGAAAAAATAGCACCGCGTCACCACCGGGTGGGCTCGAGCCTCAAACTTTTCGGTTAACAGCCCATCGCGCTAGACAATTGCGCCACGGAGACAGTCGTGCTCCACTCTCACCACCATCAGAACATATTTTCAAAGCTATCAGCGCAAAAAAAGCGGCACACCACTCCCGGGAGGGCTCGAAACTTCAAATATTCGGTTAACAGCCGAACGTGCTAGCCAATTGCGCCACGGAGACAGTCGTGCTCCTCTATCACCACCGCCAGAACATTTCTTCAGAGCTATCAGCCCAAACAAAAAAAAGCGCCGCACCCCCACGGGGAGGGCTCGAAACTCCAACCTCTCGGTTAACAGCTGATCGCGCCAGCCAATTGCGCCACAGAGACAGTCGTGCTCTACTCTCACCACCATCAGAACATATCTTCAAAGCTATCAGCCTAAAGAAAAAAAAGCGCCGCAGCACCACCGGGTGGGCTCGAACCTCCAACTTTTCGGTTAACAGCCGATCGCGCTAGCCCATTGCGCCACGGAGACAGTCGTGCTCCACTCTCACCACCATCAGAACATATATTCAAAGCTATCAGCGCAAAGAAAAAAAAGCGCCGCACCACCACCGGGTGGGCTCGAACCTCCAACCTTTCGGTTAACAGCCGATCGCGCTAGCCAATTGCGCCACGGAGACGGTCCTGCTCCACTCTCACCACCATCAGAACATATCTTCAAAGCTTTCAGCCCGAAGAAAAAAAAAGCAACACACCACTCCCGGGAGGGCTCGGAACTCCAATTTTTCGGTTAACAGCCGAACGTGCTATCCAATTGCGCCACGGAGACAGTCGTGCTCCAATCTCACCACCGTCAGAACATTTCTCCAAAGCCAACAGCGCAATGAAAAAGAAGCGCCGCATCACCACCGGGTGGGCTCGAACCTTCAACCTTTCAGTTAACAGCCGATCGCGCTAGCCAATTGTGCCACGGAGACAGTCGTGCTCCACTCTCACCACCATCAGAACATATCTTCAAAGCTATCAGCGCAAAGAAAAAAGAAACACACCACTCCCGGGAGGGCTCGAAACTCCAATTCTACGGTTAACAGCCGAACGTGCTAGCCAATTGTGCTACGGAGACAGTCGTGCTCCACTCTCACCACCGTCAGAACATTTCTTCAGAGCTATCAGCCCATAGAAAAAAAAGCGCCGCACCACCACCGGGTAGGCTCGAACCTCTAACCTTTCGGTTAACAGCCGATCGCGCTAGCCAATTGCGCCACGGAGACAGTCGTGCTCCACTCTCACCACCATCAGAACATATCTTCAAAGCTATCAGCGCAAAGAAAAAAGCAACACACCACTCCCGGGAAGGCTCAAGCCTCCAAGTTTTCGGTTAACAGCCTAACGTGCTAGCCAATTGCGCCATGGAGACAGACGTGCTCCAATCTCACCACCGTCAAAATATTTCTCCAAAGCTATCAGCGCAAAGAAAAAAAAAGCGACACATCATCCCCGGGTGGGCTCAAACCTCCAACCTTTCGGTTAACAGCTAATTGCGCTAGCCAATTGCGGCACGGAGACAGTCGTGCTCCACTCTCACCACCATCAGAACATATCTTCAAAGCTATCAGCGCAAAGAAAAAAGCGCCAAGCAACCACCGGGTGGGCTCGAACCTCCAACTTTTCGGTTAACAGCCGATCGCGCTAGACAATTGGGCCATGGAGACAGTCGTGCTCCACTCTCACCACCGTCAGAACATATCTACAAAGCTATCAGCGCAAAGAAAAAAGCAACACACTACTCCCGGGAGATCTCGAAACTCCAACCTTTTGGTTAACAGCCGATCACGCTAGCCAATTGCGCCATGGAGACAGTCGTGCTCCACTCTCACCACCGTCAGAACATTTCTCCAAAGCTATCAGCGCAAAGAAAAAAAAGCGACACACCGTCCCCGGGTGGTCTCAAACCTCCAACCTTTCGGTTAACAGCTAATCGCGCTAGCCAATTGCGCCACGGAGACAGTCGTGCTCCACTCTCACCACCATCAGAACATATCTTCAAAGCTATCAGCGCAAAGAAAAAAGGGCCACGCCACCACCGGGTGGGCTCGAACCTCCAACTTTTCGGTTAACAGCCGATCGCGCTAGACAATTGCGCCATGGAGACAGTCGTGCTCCACTCTCACCACCGTCAGAACATATCTACAAAGCTATCAGCGCAAAGAAAAAAGCAACACACCACTCCCGGGAGATCTCGAAACTCCAATGTTTTGATTAACAGCCGAACGTGCTAGCCAATTGCGCCATGAAGACAGTCGTGCTCCATTCTCACCACCGTAAGAACATTTCTCTAAAGCTATCAGCGCAAAGAAAAAAAAGCGACACACCATCCCGGGTGGGCTCAAACCTCCAACCTTTCGGTTAACAGCTAATCGCGCTAGCCAATTGCGCCACAGAGACAGTCCTGCTCCACTCTCACCACCATCAGAACATATCTTCAAAGCTATCAGCGCAAAGAAAAAAGCGACACACCACTCCCGGGAGGGCTCAAAACTTCAATTTTTCGGTTAACAGCCAAACGTGCTAGCCAATTGCGCTACGGAGACAGTCGTGCTCCACTCTCACCGCCGTCAGAACATTTCTTCAGAGTTATCAGCCTAAACAAAAAAAAGCGCCGCACCACCACCGGGTGGGCTCGAATCTCCAACCTTTCGGTTAACAGCCGATCGCGCTAGCCAATTGCGCCACGGAGACAGTCGTGCTCCACTCTCACCACCATCAGAACATATCTTCAAAGCTATCAGCGCAAAGAAAAAAAGCAACACACCACTCCCGGGAAGGCTCAAACCTCCAAGTTTTCGGTTAACAGCCTCACGTGCTAGCCAATTGCGCCATGGAGACATTCGTGCTCCAATCTCACCATTGTCAAAATATATCTCCAAAGCTATCAGCGCAAAGAAAAAAGAAACACACCACTCACGGGAGGGCTCGAAACTCGAACCTTTTGGTTAACAGCCGATCACGCTAGCCAATTGCGCCATGGAGACAGTCGTGCTCCACTCTCACCACCGTCAGAACATTTCTCCAAAGCTATCAGCGCAAAGAAAAAAAAAGCGACACACCGTCCCCGGGTGGTCTCAAACCTCCAACCTTTCGGTTAACAGCTAATCGCGCTAGCCAATTGCGCCACGGAGACAGTCCTGCTCCACTCTCATCACCATCAGAACATATCTTCAAAGCTATCAGCCTAAAGAAAAAAAAAGCGCCGCACCACCACCAGGTAGGCTCGAACCTCCAATATTTCGGTTAACAGCCGATCGCGCTAGCAAATTGCGCCACAGAGACAGTCGTGCTCCACTCTCACCACCATCAGAACATATCTTCAAAGCTATCAGCGCAAAGAAAAAGCGACACACCACTCCCGGGAGGGCTCGAAACTTCAATTTTTCGGTTAACAGCCGAACGTGCTAGCCAATTGTGCCACGGAGACAGTCGTGCTTCTATCTCACCACCGTCAGAATATTTCTCCAAAGCTATCAGCGCAAAAAAAAAAGCGCCGCGCCACCACCGGTTGGGCTCGAACCTCCAACTTTTCGGTTAACAGCCGATCGTGCTAGACAATTGCGCCACGGAGACAGTCGTGCGCAACTCTCACCACCATCACAAAATATCTTCAAAGCTATCAGCGCAAAGAAAAAAGCAACAAACCACTCACGGGAGGGCTCGAAACTTCAGTTTTTCGGTTAACAGCCGAACGTGCTAGCCAATTGCGCCACGGAGACAGTCGTGCTCCAATCTCACCATCGTCAGAACATTTCTCCAAACCTATCAGCGCAAAGAAAAAATAGCACCGCGTCACCACCGGGTGGGCTCGAGCCTCAAACTTTTCGGTTAACAGCCCATCGCGCTAGACAATTGCGCCACGGAGACAGTCGTGCTCCACTCTCACCACCATCAGAACATATTTTCAAAGCTATCAGCGCAAAAAAAAGCGGCACACCACTCCCGGGAGGGCTCGAAACTTCAAATATTCGGTTAACAGCCGAACGTGCTAGCCAATTGCGCCACGGAGACAGTCGTGCTCCTCTATCACCACCGCCAGAACATTTCTTCAGAGCTATCAGCCCAAACAAAAAAAAGCGCCGCACCCCCACGGGGAGGGCTCGAAACTCCAACCTCTCGGTTAACAGCTGATCGCGCCAGCCAATTGCGCCTCAGAGACAGTCGTGCTCTACTCTCACCACCATCAGAACATATCTTCAAAGCTATCAGCCTAAAGAAAAAAAAAGCGCCGCAGCACCACCGGGTGGGCTCGAACCTCCAATTTTTCGGTTAACAGCCGAACGTGCTATCCAATTGCGCCACGGAGACATTCGTGCTCCAATCTCACCACCGTCAGAACATTTCTCCAAAGCCAACAGCGCAATGAAAAAGAAGCGCCGCATCACCACCGGGTGGGCTCGAACCTTCAACCTTTCAGTTAACAGCCGATCGCGCTAGCCAATTGTGCCACGGAGGCAGTCGTGCTCCACTCTCACCACCATCAGAACATATCTTCAAAGCTATCAGCGCAAAGAAAAAAGAAACACACCACTCCCGGGAGGGCTCGAAACTCCAATTCTACGGTTAACACCCGAACGTGCTAGCCAATTGTGCTACGGAGACAGTCGTGCTCCACTCTCACCACCGTCAGAACATTTCTTCAGAGCTATTAGCCCATAAAAAAAAGCGCCGCACCACCACCGGGTAGGCTCGAACCTCCAACCTTTCGGTTAACAGCCGATCGCGCTAGCCAATTGCGCCACGGAGACAGTCGTGCTCCACTCTCACCACCATCAGAACATATCTTCAAAGCTATCAGCGCAAAGAAAAAAGCAACACACCACTCCCGGGAAGGCTCAAGCCTCCAAGTTTTCGGTTAACAGCCTAACGTGCTAGCCAATTGCGCCATGGAGACAGACGTGCTCCAATCTCACCACCGTCAAAATATTTCTCCAAAGCTATCAGCGCAAAGAAAAAAAAAGCGACACATCATCCCCGGGTGGGCTCAAACCTCCAACCTTTCGGTTAACAGCTAATTGCGCTAGCCAATTGCGGCACGGAGACAGTCGTGCTCCACTCTCACCACCATCAGAACATATCTTCAAAGCTATCAGCGCAAAGAAAAAAGCGCCAAGCAACCACCGGGTGGGCTCGAACCTCCAACTTTTCGGTTAACAGCCGATCGCGCTAGACAATTGCGCCATGGAGACAGTCGTGCTCCACTCTCACCACCGTCAGAACATATCTACAATGCTATCAGCGCAAAGAAAAAAGCAACACACTACTCCCGGGAGATCTCGAAACTCCAACCTTTTGGTTAACAGCCGATCACGCTAGCCAATTGCGCCATGGAGACAGTCGTGCTCCACTCTCACCACCGTCAGAACATTTCTCCAAAGCTATCAGCGCAAAGAAAAAAAAGCGACACACCGTCCCCGGGTGGTCTCAAACCTCCAACCTTTCGGTTAACAGCTAATGGCGCTAGCCAATTGCGCCACGGAGACAGTCCTGCTCCACTCTCACCACCATCAGAACATATCTTCAAAGCTATCAGCCTAAAGAAAAAAAAAGCGCCGCCCCACCACCGGGTAGGCTCGAACCTCCTACTTTCGGTTAACAGCCAATCGCGCTAGCCAATTGCGCCACGGAGACAGTCGTGCTCCACTCTCTTCACCATCACAACATATCTTCAAAGCTATCAGCGCAAAAAAAAAAACAACACACCACTCCCGCGAGGGCTCGAAACTCCAACCTTTTGGTTAACAGCCGATCGCGCTAGCCAATTGCGCCACGGAGACAGTCCTGCTCGACTCTCATCACCATCAGAACATATCTTCAAAGCTATCAGCCTAAAGAAAAAAAAGCGCCGCACCACCACCAGGTAGGCTCGAACCTCCAATCTTTGGTTAACAGCCGATCGCGCTAGCCAATTGCGCCACGGAGACAGTCGTGCTGTACTCTCACCACCATCAGAACATATCTTCAAAGCTATCAGCCTAAAGAAAAAAAAAGCGCCGCACCAACACCGGGTGGGCTCGAACCTCCAACTTTTCAGTTAACAGCCGATCGCGCTAGCCCATTGCGCCAGGAAAACAGTCGTGCTCCACTCTCACCACCATCACAACATATCTTCAAAGCTATCAGCGCAAAGAAAAAAAAGCGCCGCACCACCACCGGGTGGGTTCGAACCTCTAACCTTTCGGTTAACAGCCGATCGCGCTAGCCAATTGCGCCACGAAGGCAGTCCTGCTCCACTCTCACCACCATCAGAACATAACTTCAAAGCTTTCAGACCGAAGAAAAAAAACCGCCGCACCACCACAGGGTGAGCTCGAACCTCCAACTTTCGGTTAACAGCCGATAGCGCTAGCCAATTGCGCCACGGAGACAGTCGTGCTCCACTCTCACCACCGTCAGAACATTTCTTCAGAGCTATCAGCCCAAAGAAAAAAAAGCGCCGCCCCACCACGGGGTGGGCTCGAAACTCCAACCTTTCGGTTAACAGCCGGTCGTGCCAGCAATTGTGCCACGGAGACAGTCGTGCTCTACTCTCACGACCATCAGAAAATATCTTCAAAGCTATCAGCCTAAAGAAAAAAAAGCGCTGCTACCCCCCCCCAGGGGGCTCGAACCTCCAACGGTTTCGGTTAACAGCCGATCGCGCTAGCCCATTGCGCCACCGGAGGACAGGTCTAGGCTTCCACTCTCACCACCATCAGAACCTATCTTCCAAAGCTATCAGCTCAAGAAAAAAAAAGCGCCACTACCACCACGTGTGGGCTCGAAACTCCACCTTTTCGGTAACAGCCGATCCGCTAGGCCAATTGCGCCAAGGAGACAGTCTGCTACCTCTCCACACCATCAGAACATATCTTCAAAGCTATCAGCCCAAGAAATAAAAAGCGCTGCACCACCACCAGGGTGGGCTCGAACCTCCAACCTTTCGGTAACAGCGATCGCGCTAGCCAATTGCGCCACGGAGACAGTCGTGCTCCACTCTCATCCACCATCAGAACATATCTTCAAAGCTATCAGCGCCAAAGAAAAAAGGCAACGCACCACTCCCGGGAGGGCTCGAAACTCAACCTTTCGGTTAAACAGCCTGATCACGCTCGCAATTGCGACCACGGAGGACAGTCCTGCTCCACTTCTCACCACCATCAGGAACATATCTTCAAGCTATCAAGCGCAAAGAAAAAAAGGCGCCGCACCAACTACCGGGTGGGCTCGAACTCCAGCATTTCGGTTAACAGCCGATCACGCTAGCCAATTGCACCACCGGAGACAGTCCCTGCTACACTACTCACCACCATCAGAACATATCTTCCAAGCTATCAGCCCGCAAGAAAAACCGCCCGCACTCACTTCACGTGTGCAGGATCTCGACCCTCCACTTTTCTGAATTAACAGCCGAATCGCTGCTAGCCAATTTGCGCCACGGAGACAGTCCTGGCTCCATCTCTCACCACCGTCAGAACATTTCTTCAAGCTATCAGCCCAAAGAAAAAAAAGCGCCGCACCACCACGGGGGGGCTCGAACCTCCAACCTTTCGGTTAACAGCCGGTCGCGTCAGCCAATTGCGCCACGGAGACAGTCGTGCTCTACTCTCACCACCATCAGAACATATCTTCAAAGCTATCAGCCCTAAAGAAAAAAAGCGCCGCACCACCAACGGGTGGGCTCGAACCTCCAACTTTTCGGTTAACAGCCGATCGCGCTAGCCAATTGCGCCATGGAGACAGTCGTGCTCCACTCTCACCACCATCAGAACATATCTTCAAAGCTATCAGCCCAAAGAAAAAAAAGCGCCGCACCACCACCGGTGGGCTCTAACCTCCAACCTTTTCGGTAACAGCCGATCGCGCTAGCCATTGCGTCCACGGAGACAGTCGTGCTCCACTCTCACCACCATCAGAACATATCTTCAAAGCTATCAGCGCAAAGAAAAAAGCCACACACCACTCTCGGGAGATCTCGAAACTCCAATTTTTTGATTAACAGTCGAACGTGCTAGCCAATTGCGCCACGGCGACAGCCGTGCTCCTCTCTCACCACCATCAGAACATTTCTTCAAAGCTATCAGCGCAAAGAAAAAAGCAACGCACCACTCCCGGTAGGGCTCGAAACTCCAACGTTTCGGTTAACAGCCGATCGCGCTGGCCAAGTGCGCCACGGAGACAGTCCTGCTCCACTCTCACAACCATCAGAACATATCTTCAAAGCTATCAGCCCAAAGAAAAAAAAGCGCCGCACCACCACCAGATGGGCTCGAAACTCCAACATTTCGGTTAACAGCCGATCGCGCTCCCAATTGCGCCACGGAGACAGTCCTGCTCCACTCTCACCACCATCAGAACATATCTTGAAAGCTATCAGCCCGAAGAAAAAGAAGCGCCGCACCACCACCGGGTGGGCTCGAACCTCCAACCTTTCGGTTAACAGCCGATCGCGCTAGCCGATTGCGCCACAAAGACAGTCGTGCTCCACTCTCACCACCATCAGAACATATCTTCAAAGGTATCAGTGCAAAGAAAGGGGCAACGCACCACTCCCGGGAGGGCTCGAAACTCCAACCTTTCGGTTAAAAGCCGATCACGCTACCAATTGCACCACGGAGACAGTCCTGCTCCACTCTCAAAACCATCAGAACATATCTTCAAAGCTATCAGCGCAAAGAAAAAAGCAACGCACCACTCCCGGGAGGGCTCGAAACTCCAACCTTTCGGTTAACAGCCGATCGCGCTAGCCAATTGCACCACCGAGACAGTCCTGCTCTACTCTAACCACCATCAGAACATATCTTCAAAGCTATCAGCGCAAAGAAAAAAGCAACACCACTCCCGGGAGATCTCGAAACTCCAATTTTTTGATTAACAGCCGAACGTGCTAGCCAATTTCGCCACGGAGACAGTCGTGCTCCTCTCTCACCACCGTCAGAACATTTCTTCAGAGCTATCAGCCCAAAGAAAAAAAGCGCGCACCACCACGGGTGGGCTCGATACTCAACCTTTCGGTTAACCAGCCGGTCGCGTCAGCCATCTGCGCCACGGAGACAGTCGTGCTTACTTCTCACCACCATCAGAACATATTTCAAAGCTATCAGCCTAAAGAAAAAAAAGCGCCGCACCACAACGGGTGGGCTCGAACCTCCAACTTTTCGGTTACAGCCGATCGCGCTAGCCCACTGCGCCATGGAGACAGTCGTGCTCCACTCTCACACCATCAGAACATATCTCAAAGCTATCAGCCCAAAGAAAAAAAAGCGCCGCACCACCACGGGTGGGCTCTAACCTCACAACCTTCGGTTAACAGCCGATCGCGCTAGCCATTTGCGTTCACGGAGACAGTCGTGCTTCCACTCTCACCACCATCAGGAACACTCTTCAGAGCTATCAAGCCCAAAAAAAAAGCGCCGGCACCACACCGGGTGGGCTCGAAAACCTCCAACCTTTCGGTTAACA
>NW_023614098.1:0-37753 GCF_013339725.1 Rhipicephalus microplus | reverse complement strand
CATAAACATTTTCGAGGCCGCGTTGCACCCTAGCTCTACTTTTACAAGCTGTATGTTTGCAGTCTACAGATTACAATAGAAGCAGCCATCGTTGTGCTCTTACGATCCGTGGGTGCCAGAGGTGACAGTTGGCCTTTTGCTACTTCATTCCCTATGCTGCAGGATGTACTGAGCACTCCTGGCATCTTTCTAGCGTTGTATGTTCGCACAATCAGTCACTCATTCTCCTTGTGCATTGCATATATATAGCTTCTCATAGCTCTTCATGTCTCCCTGGTGTGTATCCCCAGACATTTGTCCCTCCACTATGTCAAGGTAGCCCTTATGGTTTTTTATACATTCAGGCCAGCCTTAAAGTAGTATTTCTGGACTCTTCGATACACGTTCATGTACAAGCAAAAATATATGGACTGTTGTTCTATATGATGCAATATTAAGAGAAGGGTCCATTGAGTGCACACTCTCGCCGTTTGTTCATCATACCCTGCATTGAAAGTTTGAGGGAACCCATGTGCAGCCAACCTAGGCACATATTAGCTGCATATTACCTAATCACGCCTGCGAACTTGCACACTACCTGCGAGAGGACCATAGAGGGTTACTGAAGCACAGGGCGTAGCCAGAGACAGCACACTGGGCATATCCCTCTCCCCCAAAATGTTTTCCACCTAGCATAGAGAAAATCAGACCATTTCAAAGGGTTCTTCTCCCCCTTTCATCGAAATCTAGGAGGTGTCCTCCCTATCGTAATAAATTTCTGGGTAGCTCCTCCTACTGGCATAGTGAAGCTCACGATTTCACACAGAATGACTCAACCCATTCTCGCGCAGTGGTGTCGCTGCTTCTGCCACTGATCTGAACCTTATTCAGCACGCTCACAGTTAGAAGGAATCTCAATGTGTCAGCGAAATTGGCCGATATTTATCTTTTAGCGGAAGTTCGTGTTTCTGCAAATGCTCATTCACGTACACACCTGACAAACCAACATTTGTCTTCCGCCGTAGGATAGCGGTCATTTATAACGACGCTGTTGGAACATTTTGTGTATGACTCGGCGTGCCTCTTGCAGTACCCACCTTTGTTGTTTCCTTGAAATAGTAGAATAGTATAATTGGAAAATTGAGACAGCTTTTACGGCACAGAAAAAAAAGCCCGAACGCCAGGTCTGTTTCAATCATGTTTAGGCTCTGTGCAACTTAAGCCTATGAGGTACGACCTCGGGTATAACCGTCCTCTTGCGGGAATGAAGTGTTGCTACAATCGCTCCAAACTGCTCCAAAGGGAAGTGCTGTGCCGGGCCATTCCAAAATATCTATTTGTTAGTAACTGCTGCGACCCTGCTCTGAGTCGCACTGGGAAAACTGAAAACAATGAAGTTACAACAAGTGAAAATCCAGCGAGTGTAAATATAACAAAAACCAGCTGTGTGCTTTCATCGAGTATACCGCTTATATAGTAGCGGTATTCTAGAATATTGACACAGTGCTACACTTACCAGGATATATATATATATATATAATATATATATATATAATATATATATATAAATATATATATATATATATATATATATATATATTGTGAAGAAGAAACGCATCGTTGGCAGCAACATCGCCACCGCTTGGTACTGGTGCTGGGCTTCGCTCGCTCGGCTCGTGTAGATCATCGCCGGCGTCTGCTTGACCGTTGCTCTTGCCCTATCGTGTTTCATCGTAGGACCACCGTCACAACAGTTGCCAAAAACCCTTTTTCAATTGGTTGAGGGTGCTGACATTCCCCGTCACCTGAACCTGGGTGCTGCCATTCGCCATCGCCTAAACCTGGAGCTGCGCAACCGAACGCTGCCTCCAATCATGGCTACCAACAACGCGCAACCTGGCTCTTCCACTCCATCCCACAGCAACCCCGGCGTTCTTCGTTTGTGAGAGCCCAAAGTCTTTAGCGGAGCTGATGGGACCGACGTGGACTGGTTCGCTAACTACGAACTGGTGAGCGCAAACAACAAGTGATATGACGCGGACAAACTGACTAACGTCATCTTTTACCTCACTGACGTGGCTGAAATGTGGTATAACAACCACAAAAAAGACATTACGACGTGGTACATCTTCAAAACGTCGTTTGCTGACGTTTTCGGCCGACCCGCTGTCCGCAAGTCCAGAGCCGAACAACGCTTGCGGACTCGCGCACGAGCCATCTGAATCGTTCACCAGTTCAATCGAAGACATTATTGGTCGTTGCAACCGTGTGAACAACGCCATGCCCGAGTCGGAGAAGATTCAACACATCCTCAAAGGAATAAATGATGGCGCATTTCAGATGCTCCTGGCCCGCAATCCTGCCACCGTTGCGGAACTTGTGACTTAATGTCAAGTTTCCACAAGTTGAGAAGCAGCGCGCCCTGACTCGGCCATTTTCCTTACACGCTGACTCACTATCTAGTCTTACTTCTGTTCCTGATTACTCAACAACCCAGCAAGATCAAAGACTTTGTGCGTGAAGAAGTAGCTTGGCAGCTGTCGTTGATTCTTGTCAGCAGCAGCCGCCGTCCTCTCGTCTGCCCTCACCACTCCGCGACGTTATTGCCGAAGAGGTAGCTCAGGCTGTTCCCGTCGTTGCCCACCAGCAGCCTGTGGCCATGCGTGTTCCCCATGCGCCAGCTATGCAGCCCGGGGCCGTGCCTCTTACTTATGCCCAGGTGGTACCCAGCAGACCCCGCCAGCAGCTTTTGCCACCCATGCCTGCAGTTGCTCCCCACTCTACCCCTCTTTCGACACCTTGGGCCAAACCGCGAGTCAGCAATTCCTGGCGCACTGCTGACAATCGACCGATATGCTACGCCTGCGGTACTCGAGGACACGTGGCACGATATTGTCATCGTCGCTTCCAATCGCAACACAACGCTACTTGGCCGTTACCGTATGACCCGCAGCCCACGCATCTACCTGCTCCCTATCCTTCACCGCAGTATGGCTGCACTAATCTTCCCGAGTCTCAGTCACCCCAGCCCCCAGCTCTGACTCCTTCTCCCCACTCGCCGTCTCCTCGCAGGCATTCTCTGTCCCCAACGCGTCACCGACTCGCTTCCTCCAACCGGGAAAACTGAACGCCACAGTTCCAGAGGCAAGAGCTGCGCCGTCATCGAAATGCCCAAGTCCTCGCACTTCACCTGCTAACGTCGTCGCCATATCTGTCGATGGTGTTTCTACCTTTGCCCTCATCGACACAGGTGCTGCCGTTTGTGTTATAGCCGCCCAGCTCCGCCGCTTCCTACGCAAAGTGACCACGCCACTGTCTGGACTATCGCTTCGTACGGCTAGCGCACAACCAGTTCGGCCTCTCGGCACCTGTACAGCCTGCATTTTCATCCTAGGCTCTATGTACGTTGTCGAGTTCATCGCCCTTTCGGTGTGCTCGCATGACGTTATCCTCGGGTGGGACTTCCTGTCACATCATCATGCCGTCATCGACTGCGCACGCGCTGAAGTTCAATTTTCGCACCTGCCTGACGAACCTTTGCACGAAACTCTTGGGCGGTCCCCAAAACTCGCCGTACGTGAAGACACTGAAATTCCGCCAGCCTCTCTTGCCGTTGTCCCTATTTGCTGCGATGACCATAACGACGCTACAGTAATGTTTACACCTTCCGACATTTTCATGAGCCGCAGAGCCGTTTCCTTGCCTTTCGCTACACTCGACGTCACTGTGGGCCGAAACAATATTTTCGTCCACAACCCCCTTTCTGCACAGCTTACGCTACTTGCCGGCGAATGTCTTGGTCGAGTGGAGTACTTGATTCCTCTTTATTCCTTAACATGCCAGACAAATCGTGCAGTAGCGCCTCGACCGAACTTCATGCCCTTTCCCCACTGGAATGCTCATCGAGTGACGCCTTCTCGAGTTCCATCGCCGACACTTTAAGTGCTCATGAACGCGCCGAGCTTCTTCATATCCTCCAGCACTTCGTCAATTCATTTGACGTTTCTCAGCCGCAAAGGGTCGGACTTCCGCAGTGCACCACTACATTGACACTGGTGCGAGCCATTACGTCAAAGACCGTACCGTGTCCCTGCTGCAGAACGTCACGTCATCAACGACCAGGTCGAAGAGATGCTACGCCGTCGCGTTATTCAACCATCGCACAGTGTCACAGAACGAGCGCTCAAAAAGGGCGCGCCGCCAAATTCTCGCGACGAAACGCCGGAGTTACGCCGCGAGGTCAACGATAAGAAACAAAAAAGAGAAAACAAACATCCAAGGCTCCCCTGGCGCGCGACTCTCTCCCCTCGGAAGCGTGGCTTCGCCGACGAACCTCCTCACCCCACATCGGCGGCCGAGCAAGCACTCGAAATTTCTAGAAGGGAAGGGCGTGTTATGCTGGTTGAGTCATCTGTCGGGGACGGCCCTCGTACAGTCTCGCACCTTCCCCCAGCGTCCGCTGCGCATCGCGCCGACGAAATGATGAGAACTTTCTGGAATGTCGCAAGAAAGGTATTTAACGGAGCAGCGGAGACAGAGATCAGGAGAAGACGGAAGTTAGCGCCAGAGCGCGTAGGGTATCCCGCCTTGTAGTCGCCGAAGGTTTTGTCCATAGGGACAAAGCAGGAGAAGACGTGAGGTTTCCTGGAAGAGAAACTTCGAAGGAGAAGACGGAAGTTAGCGCCATAGCGCGTAGGGATTCCGTCGTGTAGTCGGCGAAGGTTTTGTCCGTAGAGACAAAGCAGGAGAAGAAGATGATTTCCACCTGAGGAGTGACGACTCGAGCTACAGGCAAGATTGTGTGTTTACCGCTATCGAGCGAAGACGCGTGGCAACAGCTGCGTGTGTGAAGCCGACGTGTTTCCGGCGAAGAAGTTTGAAGCTTGGAGAGTGGCCAATTGAAGACGCGAGGTTTCCTGGAAAAGAAACTTCGGCGAGGTTTCCTGGAAGAGAAACTTCGGGGGCAGCAGAACGACAACAACGCTGGACTTTGAGTGAGTGATTTTCGGAAGAGTATCATTCAGACTTTTGTTCCAAGAACTTTGGACTGAATAGGTTTTCTATCTCTTTAGTCTTTAAATGTCTTGGTTGTTCAATGCATGCGACTGCATTGTAGTGCGTATTGTTGTCTGTGTCCGTTGTTTCGAGTGTGGTTGATTGTACTGCGTAGTACGTTGTTTGATTGGTGACATATTGTACTCAACTATTGTGGAGTGTGCATTCTTGTGTATTGTTTTCGATCTGCCATTATTGAGAATATAATTTTGTTTGTTTATCAACTCTCGGCTCTGACTTGTTCTTTGGCCACATGCGGTGTCCGCTGGCGCGCCAAAAAGGACCACTTCCAAATTGTTCGCGCTTTCGTGGTGCGGTTCGGGGGGCCGATACTTCGGCCCTTGGAATTAGCCCAGGGATCGCCTCCATAATTAACGAGACCTGTGTGACACACAGTCCTTGGGCATCTCCTGTCGTTCTAGTTCGAAAGAAGGATGGATCAATTCGATTGTGCGTCGACTACCGGCGATTAAACAAGGTGACGCGGAAAGACGTCTATCCATTACCGCGCATCGACGACGCCCTTGACAGCCTCCAAGGAGCCGAATTCTTCTCCTTCTTATACTTACGATATGGATACTGGCAGGTTCCTACGGCAGAAGCTGATCACCAGAAAATTGCGTTCATTACACCAGATGGCCTGTACGAATTTAACGTAATGCCATTTGGGCTTTGTAATGCTCCTGCCACGTTTGAACTACTCATGGACAACACACTGCGTGAACTGAAGTGGTCAGTGTGTCTATGCTACCTCGACGACATTGTCGTTTTTTCTCCCGATTTTCCTACACATCTGCTTCGGCTCCAACTGGTTCTGACGTGTTTAACCAACGCTGGGCTCCCACTGAACCTTAAAAAGTGTCGCTTCGCCCCACGAGAGCTGTCCATCTTAGGGCACATCGTGTCCAAGCATGGTGTTCGACCCGACCCTGCAAAACTGCGAGCAGTCGCTGAGTTCCCAAAACCTACTACACCGAAATAATTACGCAGTTTTGTCGGACTATGCTCGTACTTCCGGCGCTTCGTGCGAAATTGTACGTCGATCATGTCACCACTGACCAACCTCCTACGCGGTGATGCAGACCTTTTATCCTGGTCTTCTGACTGCGACGTCGCGTTTGCCACGCTCCGTAGTCTGCTAACATCTCCTCCAATTCTTCGGCATTTTGACCCCACAGCTGCAACGGATGTTCACACAGACGCTAGTGGGGTTGGTCTAGGTGCCGTCCTCGCCCAACGCAAGCCGTGCTACTCCGAATACGTCGTCGCTTATGCGAGTCGCACACTTACTAAAGCTGAGGCCAATTACAGCGTCACTGAAAAAGAGTGCTTGGCGCTAGTGCGGGCGCTTCGCAAGTTCCGCCCTTATTTGTACGGTCGCCCATTCGTTCTGGTAACGAACCACCATGCACTTTGTTGGCTCGCTACATTGAAAGATCCTTCTGGCCGCCTAGCTCAGTGGGCACTGCAAATCCAGGAGTACGACATTCGTGTCATCTATCGCAGCGGGCGCAAGCATTCTGACACCGACGCCCTGTCGCGTTCGCCTTTACCCCCCGACTCGGCCTGCGGAACCACTGGTACCAACTCCGTCGCATCTCTCGAGCTGGACTCCTTTACCAGTGAACAACACAAAGACCCGTGGATCGCTTCCCTTTTAACTGTCTCTCTGGATCGTCAACCACTGCGGTACCACGATCTCTCCGACGTCAAGCTGCTCATTTCGCCATTCGTGATCGGCTGCTACACCGACGCAACTACGCCCCGAAGGTCGTAAGTGGCTCTTTGTTGTCCCACGCAGCTTGCGATCACAAATCTGCGCCTCCTTTCACGATGATCCCTAATGTGGTCATGCAGGAGTTTTCAAAACTTACAAACGCATTCGCCATTGCTTCTACTGGAGCGGAATGTATAATTTCGTTCAAAAATTCGTTATGGCTGTCCTGACTATCAACGCCGCAAATCACCGCCTTTCCACTCGTCTGGTGCGCTTCAACCGCTTCCGTGCCCTGCCAAACCTTTCGATCGGATCGGAATTGATCGCTATGGCCCTCTACCGACAAATCAGATGAAAATCGGTGGATCATAGTCGCTGTATACCATTTAACACGCTACGCTGAGACGGCCGCCCTTCCAAGTGCCACTGCGCGGGACGTAGCATCCTTCATCCTTCATCGCTTCATACTACGACATGGTGCACCTCGATAACTACTAAGCGACCGAGGTCGAGCCTTCCTATCAGAAGTCGTGACGTCTCTGCTTTCTGAATGCCATGTTGTTCATCGCAAGACCGCGGCATACCACCCGCAGACTAACAGGCTCACGGAAAGAGTTTAACCGCACCCTTGGCGATAAGGTCGCCATGTATGTGACATCCGATTCATACTAACTGGGATCGCAATCTTCCATCATCACGTTCGCATATAACACCGCGGCACAGTCTACCACCGGATTTCACCTTTCTTTCTTCTTTATGGACGCAAACCATCCCACACCATCGACACTCTCTTCCATACCGTCCTGACGCATCTGAATGCCCATCTGTGTCTGAAAGCTGCCCGAAATGCAGAAGAGTGCTATGAAGTCACACGCACCTTTACGTCGCAAGAACAACAGCGCCAGAAAGAAAACAACGCCGACTCTTCACAAAGCCCCAGCTATTCCCATGGGAATCACTTGTATGGCTGGATGTTCCTTACCAAACCCCCGACATTTCCTCAAAACTCGTTCCAAAGTACGAGGGCCCATACCGCGTTTTGAGCAAACCTCGCCGGTGAATTTTCTCATCGAGCCACTTTCCCCATCTGAACGACATGCGCCGGCGTGGACGTGACATCGTCCACGTCGCCCGCCTTAAGCCATATTATAGCCCTCTGCCTCTAGGCTCTTAGGTCGCCAGGATGGCTCCTTTTCGGTGGGGGCAAATTTGTAAGACGAAAACGCATCGTTGGCAAGCAACATCGCCACCGCTTGGGTAATGGTGCTGGGCTTCGCTCGCTCGGCTCGTGCTGAACATCGCCGGCATTTGCTTTGGCCGTTGCTCTTGCCCGATCGTGTTTCATTGTAGGACCACCGTCGCAACAGTCGCCAGTAAACCCTTTTTCATTATATATATATATATTATGAAGTCTTGGTTTGGATTACCTTTTTATTAGGCCACGAGGAACCGGCAGCCGACAGCTACGATGAATGAGCCAAGGATGATGATGCTACGCGACAACGATGAGGATGCATGAGCCACACATGATAATGATGATAATGTACCGGTGAAGAGGATGCGTATACTAAATGCCCACATCAATTCCCCCCACGTAAAAGCCGCCAGCCTGGCCACGGCAAGTCAAGGGGACAAAGTAACGTCGCATGAAGGGCTTCATACGGGAGACATGGACGACCTCTGTAGTTCGATAACGGCGATCTGCTGGGGCTTGCAAGTTGCGTCACGCGATAATTCACTGGTGAAGTCTCTTCAAGAACTGTGTACGGCCCGATAAACCGAGGCTGAAATTTGTCACACAAACCAGGTGTACGAACAGGCGTCAAAAGGAGCACTTCGTCTCCAGGTTGGAAAGATACATCACGATGCGATTCATCATAAACTAGCTTTCTGTCTTGCTGGCGGGCTTCAGTGTTTGTACGAGCTCGTTGGCGGCACTGTGCGAGTCGTGAAACGTATTCCTCTGAAGAGGATGGAGATGAATTCGCTTGGCAGGTAAAGAAGGAGACGTCCAGGAAAGAAGTAGGGGAGCGTCCATAAACTAGGTAAAATGGCGAGTAGCCGGTTGTTCGCTGAATAGCCGTATTGTAGGCGAAAGTGACGAATGGTAGAATAACGTCCCAGTATTTGTGGTCTGGTTGAATATAGGCGGCAATCATGTCAGCAAGAGTGCGGTGGAATCGCTCAGTGAGGCCGTTAGTCTGGGGATGATAACTAGAGGCAGTCTTGTGAGTTGTTCCGGAGGCCTGAAGAAGTTCGTTCACTAGTTGTGAAAGAAAGGCCCTTCCACGGTCACTGAGCAACACACGTGGAGCACCATGACGCAGTATAATGGCTCGGAGGATGAAATCGGCAATCTCAGAAGCTGAACCAGTAGTAACGGATGCCGTCTCGGCGTAGCGCGTCAAATGGTCAATGGCTGTTACTATCCACCGGTTTCCAGCAGCACTGACTGGGAGGGGGCCATAAAGATCGACGCCTACAACTTCGAATGGTGTGGCTGGGCACGGAAAAGGCTGTAGTGTACCGGCGGAGCAGATGTTGGTAGTTTTCCTACATTGGCAGGTAGTGCAGGACCCGACGTACCGAGCTACACTAGTGGTAATGCCTGGCCAATAAAACCGACTGCGAAGGCGATCGTAGGTTTTATGGGTAACCAAGGTGACCAGCAGTCGGATGGTCATGAAGTGCCCTGAGGACTTCGGACCGAAGCGATCGGGGTAGAACGGGAACCCAGCGCTGACCGTCAGGATGGTAAATCTTGCGGTACAGCACCGAGTTGTCCAGCTTAAATTGCGAGAGTTGGCGACGGAGCCTTGCATTAGGTTGGACGGGAACTGCCAGTGAGGTAGCCTATAATACCTCGACAGTATGGGTCAGCCAACTGTCGAGAAGGAAAATCGTGCGGGTCGTCCGAAGGCAGCTGGTTCATAGAGGCGAGAGAGGAAACCGCCGTAGACGTGACTCCGAGGGCATGTTATGCATAATTGATGGCGGAAACCCCGAGTGGAGTCGCTGGTAGTGGGCAGCGAGAAAGAGCATCGGCGTCACTATGCTTCCTGCCACACTTGTACACGATCTCAAAATCATATTCTTGGAGGCGTAGAATCCAGCGTCCGAGGCGTCCCGACAAGTTCTTGAGTGTCGAAAGCCAACATAAAGCGTGGTGGTCGGTCACAATGGTGAAATGGCGGCCATGCAGATATGGACGAAATTTCTGTACTGACCAAACGATGCGAGGCACTCCTGCTCGGTGATTGTGTAGTTCCTCTCGGCTGCGGAGAGGAACGCGGCTGGCATATGCAACGACTCGCTCTCGCGAAGAGTGTTCGGGTTGCAGGAGCACGGCTCCTAAACCGCGGCCGCTAGCGTCTGTGTGCAGGAAGGTCGGTGCATCATCGTGAAAATGAGCAAGTACAGGGTCGGTCGTGAGGGCACTCTTCAAACCTGTCGAAAGCCGATTCACATTCTTGAGACCACTGAAAGGGCATACCGGAAGCAAGTAGCTTATGAAGTGGTGCGGCTATGGAAGCAAAGTTTTGTATGAATCGCCGAAAGTAAGAGGCGAGACCAAGGAAACTTCGCAAATCTTTTGGTTTGTCAGGGCGAGGGAAAGCGAAGCACTGCAGCAGTTTTATCAGGGTCTGGGCGAATTCCGTCATTGCTCACAACATGACCGAGTACCTTGATAGATCTGCTGGCGAAATGGCACTTTTTGGTGTTAATTTGAAGACCAGCGCCCGCAAGACAAGTCAGGACCTCATCCAAGCGTTGCAGATGTTGAGGAAACGTCGATGAAAAGACAACAATGTCATCGAGGGTAACATAGGCAAGTCTTCCATATCAGGCCACGCAGCACGGTGTCAATCATGCGCTCAAAAGTTGCGGGCGCATTGCATAGACCGAACGGCATAACATTGAATTCGTATAGGCCGTCCGGGGTTGCAAACGCAGTTTTTTCTTTATCATCTTCGTGCATGGGGATTTGCCAATAGCCGGAACGCAAGTCGAGGCTCGAAAAGTATTCAGCACCCTGTAAGGAATCTAGGCCGTCGTCGATGCGTGGCATGGGGTATACGTCCTTTCTAGTGATCTTATTGAGTGCTCGGTAATCGACACAAAATCGTACGGAACCGTCTTTTTTACGTACCAGAACGATGGGCGACGACCAAGGACTGGTTGAGGGTCGGATTATCTCTCGTTGGAGCATATCGTCTACGTTTTCTTCAATGATTTTTCGTTCAGCTAGAGAGACGCGGTACGGACGGCGGTGCACAATGGATGTTCCGTCGGTCTGAATACGATGTGCTGTAGCAGTTGTATGGCCCAGGGTGGATGAATGAACGTCAAAGGAGTTTGCATGCTTTTCCAACAAATCAAGCAGCTGCTGCTTCTGTGAGTCATTCAAGTCTTTGTTGACGGCTGCTGTAAAGGCCGAGGAAGCAGTATGATCTGCAGGATGGCCTTTAGAGGACACAGGGGTAAGAGGCACAACGCACACAGGCTGTAGATCGGCAACGCAGGCGACAGTAGTGCCCCGTGGCAGTAAAATTTTATCTTGTGTGGTGTTGGTAGCAGCGAGGACAGTTGATCCATTGTTGAAGCGAGCCACACCTGATGCCAGAGCTATGCCTTTATTAAGGCAACACGGTGACGGAGTGACCAAAATGTCACCAGAGTCGACGTCGTTGGACAAAACTGTCACTAATTGATGTTCGTTTGGTGGTAACTCGATGTCTACTGCAGCGATGAGTCGAAGTGGCCTGTAGGTTTCGTCGTTGAGCAAGTGGTCCGTGTCAGTAAGATGGACGACACGTTGTGCACAGCAAATAGCCGCAGAAGCAGAGGAAAGAAAGTCCCAGCCTAAAATGAGTTCATGGGAGCACGGGGATAGCACAGCAAATCCTATATGATGAAGAATTTCGTCTATTAGTACACGGGCAGTACAGAGAGCGGAAGGGGCGAATCATTGTTCCCTGGGCTGTAACCAGTGTCGGTCCATCATAAGGCGTCGTGACTTTTCGAAGACGGGCACACAATCAGCACGAATAACAGAAAACGCAGCCCCAGTGTCCACCAAGCATCAACGTCCACTCCCTCAACTGTGACCGCTCATATTGTAGGGGCGCGCTGGAGGAATTGGAATCCTGTGTTGGAATGCAGTTTGTCCTCCAAAAACTGCATCGCTTAGTTTCCGGGACGCCGATCAGGAGTAAGGGAAGCAGGCTGAAGAGGAGAAGAAGAGCGCCGGTAAGGCGACGGTGAACGGCGTCGGGTTGATCGGTGACTACTGCGCAGTTTTCCCGATGCTGGCGGAGATGGAGACCGACGCGGTGGTGACAAATAACGGCGACCCTGGTACAAGGCTCTTGCGGTGTAGTCCCGTTCGCGTATGTCATACGCTCGGCGCTCGTCTTGCTGGCGCTTGCGGCAAAAGCGTGCAATGTGACCACGATAGCAGCAATAATAGCACGTAGGCCGAGTCGATCGATGAGGAGGGTAGTAGCTTGCGCTAACTGCACCAGGAGAGAGAGAAGTCAGAGGGACAGGTGACGGCTCACGCCGTGGTGATGAAAAGCTCGTGGGAAAGCTTGTGGGAGGTGCGGCAGCAACCGACGCGTACGTTCGTGGCGGGGACGTCGAGCTGACGGTGCCTGGTGGTGCGGCGGCGGTGTGCGGGAACGATGGTAGAGTACGAGAGACAATGGGCTGCAGGTTGGCCATGTGGGTCATGGACGTGAGCTCTTCCCTGATGACATCCCGAAATGACGTTGAAGAGGACTGAACGGGACGCACTGAAGGTAGTGTGAATCCCATTGATTCCAATTCTTCACGTATAATCGCCCTTATCGTGTCTCGCAGGCTTGGATCAGTCGTAATACGGGCCGCGTCACTGTCTGATTGTAGGCGCATCGACTCAAGTTCTTCGAGGCGCTGACAGGTTGTCGCAACGTCAGCAACGGTAGCCGGGTTCTGGATCGCAAGGGCATTGAATGCGACGGGTGCAATCCCCTTAAGAAGCTGGCGCACCTTGTCTGATTCTGTCATTGGTGTGTCAACCCGGCGGCAAAGTGAAAGAACATCCTCGATGTAGGATGTGTACGACTCCCCGATGTGCTGTTTCCGTGTCGCGAGAGCTTTCTTTGCGAGAGCCGAACGAACAGCCGGTGTGCCAAAGACATGGCGAAGCTGATCTTTGAAGGCTGACCAGTCGGGGATGTCGATGAAGTGGTTGAGGAACCACGTCTTCGCGACACCCGTGAGGTAGAATGACACGTGAGCGAGTTTGTAGGTGTTATCCCACCGGTTAGCAGCGCCGACACGTTCGAAATCGTCCAGCCATTCTTCCACATCTTCCCCGCGCATACCAGCGAAGGGATGGGGCTCACGCTGGAGGTTGTTGATGACGTGAGAAGGCGTGGCAGGCGGTGGTTGAGTGGGAACGGCTGCAGCACCGGCCTCATCTTGGTGCGACATATTTCCGGACACCTGGCCCAAGCGGCAACCTGAACGTAGCTCCAGGGGGTAGAGTGGTCGAGAGGATGGCGGGGGATCTAACAGCACTCTCCACCACGTATGAAGTCTTGGTTTGGATTACCTTTTTATTAGGCCCGAGGAACCGGCAGCCGACAGCTACGATGAATGAGCCAAGATGATGATGCTACGCGACAACGATGAGGATGCATGAGCCACACATGATAATGATGATAATGTACCGGTGAAGAGGATGCGTATACTAAATGCCCACAATATATATATATATATATATATATATATATATATATATATATATATATATATATATATATATAATATATATATATATATATATATATATATATATATATATATATATATGCAGTTTTTATTTACAATTGTGCCTTTCAAGCAGTTACTTTGATGAAATACATGCTCGCGAGACTTCTTGGTTATACTAACTGATGTGATAACCTTGATATGTCACTGGGTAAATTTAGCACGTTCATCAACTTTGGCCTCGTTCATGTCACAAGAAGAAGCATTTGAAATGTTAGTTCATTTAGCCCAGTTGATTTTTGGAAATTGCGATGCTGGCTAGATTTTCCGAAATTTCGAAATAGCGCTTTCTTGGTGTTCAATGACCATCCATCCGGGTAATTATGTTAATTCAAGTCCCCAGTGATCATTGTATGTGCAATATGTACGATAATAAACAATATAATTTTCAAAAACCCTAAATAAGGCTTTAAAACTCCAGGAGTCATTTGAAATATTTTGCTACCTTCTCTGAAAACTTCAATAGGTTCTTCAGGATAGCATTTGTCTTCTCGGAAAACGATCAAGGCTCCTCCAGCACACCATTTATGCTGATCCAGAATCTGCTGCGAAAAATTAAAAATGTCTCTTCAATGACTACTATGCTGCCCCAGTACTGTTGTTGTCCCTCTAGATATTCTGGAGAAGTGACTCAGCTACAGCGATATGGAACCAACCTTGGACAACAAACCTCAGACAAAACCTACCTCAGAAGACCAATACAACTGGTTCTGAAAACCCCTCTGCTTAACGTGAGAAACGACCTTACCAATGCTGACTTTAGACGTGTTTAGCTATAGCCCTCTTCACAGTTTTGCAATGCACCAATTGGTTAGGAAGCAATACTTTTGCAGACCTAGGCAAATAGAGCCAACACACATCACGATTCTGCAAGATAATGTATTTAGCCAAAAACACCAAAGAGCCGCAAACAGGAAACCCATGTGTAAATATCAATCCGTTTCCAATCCACAGAAGCCTGCTAAATTATTGTTAACAATAGGATAATTAGTTTGTGAAGGTAGTTTTTGCTTTACAATTATGAAAAATCGCCGTCATACATAAAAAACTTTAAAACCTCCCCAAAGTCAAAATGCTGGTGCATGACATGGTCGTATTATTAAAGTAACGGCGATGGTCAAACATAGGGTCAACAAGAGGCCCTAAGAAATGCCTTGTCTTTGTGCATGAAAATGTCTAATAAACTTTATGAACAAGTCTTTAACATAAAACTTTACAAAGACCATAAAAGCTTCTACTGCTATGCCCACGGCATTATCGTTGGCAACACCACCACTCTCATCTATGGAACTTCTTACGGAGGAAAACAAGGCACCGCGCAGGACAGAATAAAATGGGCCCTCAACATCAACCGACAACAGGTACTCTATCAAAGGATTCGTTTGGAAAAAGTGGGTGATGCACAAACAATTCTCGGTTTAAAACGGGTTTTTCATAAAAACGAATTTCAGATACTTCATTGAGTAATGGCTAATCGAATTCTACTAGATAGGTCACTCGCGCACAATCGTCTTGAAAGAAAGATCCGGCCTATGCATCTTGACCGCAAAGAACACCGAAAAGGCTTTGTTTTTCCTTGCGGCTGTAGACCGTGCAAGTTTTGCAACTCCGAAGTCCTCACACAGAACCACTACCTTGCTTTTCAAAAGTCTCGTTTTGCTGGCTTTGCTTTGACGGATTTACTGTAGACTGCCTGTATTTCCTTGAAGCTGTACTAATGTACAACCATTGTAGCGAAGCCACTACATTTATCCACTTGAAATGAACGCAAATTGGTGCGCTTCAAAAATAACACTTCTGCCATATGATCCTTGCGACGTAAGATAGGTCTTTCCCGTGTTCTGTCTTGAGCTTCCACACCTTCTTCTAAGGGACGGTACCTAACTAGTACATGGGCTTTCCGGCCACACATCGATTCAATGCCAATATTTAGCGAGCTAGCAAAAGAGTTTCGTAGCTAAACTTTGGGCTTTCGTTGAGTACACAGCGTATATATTGTGCAATGTGAATAATTCCCAGCACAGTGAAGACTTCTGCGGTCATGTGAGTGGGTTTCTTGGGTGAGAAACGAACGGATATCTCTCAGCTTTACTTTGTTTCAGTGATGTGGGCTGCTGAACGCTTGGCATTGCGAAACGTCTTTAGCGCCAGCAACTCCAGGTCCACACGAAAGCTTAGTGCACGAAGCAGGTAAAAAAATAGAAGCATATCACCCCGTTTTAGCGAGCATATAAAACTTTAAAATCCAAACTGTGGTGGAAGTGCGAGAGTTTTTACCTGCTTCATGCGCTTTGCATAATTTAGATCTGGAGTGGCTGGCGCTGAAAAAGTTTTACGCTGCCAAGCGTATCATACCTGACTGGGCCCCCAAAACAAGTGCCTAGTCAGGTATGCGTTATCGGTCGAAACGCGCCATTTTTCGAAATACATTTTCTGAAAGCGCCCTGAGAGAGCCAGCATCTTTGGTTAAACAGGTGCACCTTTCAACATGGTCATTCTCGTGCAAAGCCGGTCAGACTGTATCTTAGGTCACGCGTGCTCCTGGGCACAACATGCTAGACCCCGCCACTGCCACAAGGTATTGCTTGTCAAAGCTGACTGCAGATGCGCTATATACAGGCGTGGATTAGGCTGTACATCTTTCTGCTAGATTTTTGTTAAATATTTGACCTAAATACACGTATCTTCAGTACTATAGTGCCACGTTTCCAGCTGCAAACTCTCGCTTTCTTGTTGGTCTCCTATCAGTTTATTCTTGTCATTTAATCATTTATATTTATTTCTACTTAAACACTTCCTCAGATCAACTCCTTTTTTTTGTAATTCATTTTCATTACTAGTGGAAATCACGATGTCATTTGCACAGCGTAAGTGTCGAAATATTCTTTGCAGTATTTATCCTTGTTTATAATCAACATATCCCGGCTGTGGCGGCTGCGTTTCCAATGGAGGCGGAAATGTTGTAAGCCCGTGTGCTGAGATTTGGATGCAAGTTTAAGAACACGAGGTGGTCGAAATTTCCGGAGCCCTCCACTACGACGTCTGTCATAATCATATGGAGGTTTTGGGAAGTTAAACCCCACATATCAATCAAGCATATCAACGTGGTCACTCAAATCCTTCTGCAAAAATGCTGTAAATATTGCTCGGATTTCGCCTCCTTGCAAGATTTACTTTACGAATGGAGTATTTGTGCCCTTTTGTGGTTTTTCTTTAAATTTTGGCTACTGTATTTATGTATGCAATGTATACTAGCTTATTGATAACGCAATGTCTCCAATACTTGCTGTATCTCTACCGAGTCAATATTTTTATAGTTTATGCAAGAAGTAAATGAATAGGTTCTGTTCTACAGATTTTTTAGTTTTTGAACAGCGCTTTGCTATGATTCCCTGTCGGACATCTGTTGATCTGTGTATAAATCTCTGAATGTCTCCTTTTTTCTGTATTTGTATGGTATGCGTGTTTTTAAAACTCGGTGGTACCATTGATTCCCCAGTATGTGAGGCAGTGCGCGGTGTCACGAGCTCGTTAAAAGCAAGATCTCCTTCATCTTTGATCAAGTGATCCATTTCGCTGGGTGGTTTTTTTGGGTCACGTCCTGTATGGCCCTATACCATTACCCTTTTCACTCACTGGGGGTACACTACAAGCCCCAAATGGCCAAAATGGAAACGACGGGTGCTGTTAGTCTTTAAGACCAACTGTTACTCCCAAAATATACCATGTGGGACAAATTGACTGGCATGTCCGAAAAGGGGGCAAGTTTGTGAGTGAGCAATGCTTGGAGAAACGAATGTGATTGGTTTCATCACGTAAAGCTTTCTCCCCTGAACGACATTGCAGCCAAATGTATATGCCCCCACAATTATACTCAAAGGCCAGAATTTTTTGTGTGTGCCAAACTGCACCTAAATAAAACATTTACTCATTTTAGCCTCGGCAGACATTAAAAAAAGCGCTGACTGATGACAGAAAGCTTGCGAATACAGCTGCCAAAACACGTGTAACACGAGCAAGAGAAGCATAAAATTGGTAAAGGAAAGTCGTGGTCGATCAAAAGTTGAAACACGTGTAAAACGAACACTTCGAGAAAAAAAAATTGTTCCAAATCTGCATGTTACACCACAAATGTCGTCGAAAGATGATAGCCTTGCATCTGGAGTAACTGTACAAAAGTATATTTGATGTTCTGCGCAAGAACATCGGTGAATAGTATTCTGGAGGCGCTGCGTTCGAGTGCCTCGTGCGTGTAACGGAGGCGAATGAGCGCATCGAGGCACGTTAGACACAAGCGCTATCTGGCAGTTATCTTAAAAACGAAAGTGTCCAGCCTACGGAGAAAGATGCGTGCCAGTCTCAGAGGTGATAAGGTGTAGAACGCAGAGCGAGGGGCAGGTGCCACCACCGTGACGTCGTAGCAGAGCGTTGGAAACACCTTTCTGAGCATCACGTTGCACTGTCAGCGCAGAGAGATCAACGCTACATTCCTTGGAGTTACTTGTGTGGGCCTCTTCTAGTATAAAGGCAGACATACAAAACATCGATATGCGCAAATAATTTTACCTTCAGCAGGTGTCCGCCAGCCTTCTTCTTATCCCGCCGCTGCCAACCAGTTTTTGGCATCGTATGAGACTGCGGACTCGGTGAAGGTTATGAAGGGTCTTTATTTTCCACGTGACCCTAAACAAAGGGCCCCAGGCCCATTTGAGAATATAAGTGGCGTTTCCGAGCAGCCGGTCACTCTTGCTTCTGGAGGTCGACTCCCGTAGCTTGCATGATCCTCTCCCGCCTCCAATGCGATCAATTGACCCGGCCGTGGCCTCCCAGACACCAGCCACCCGGGTTGAAGGTCAAAAACATCGACGCTCCGTTCGAAAGCAACAGGTGCGTTGACAGATAAATACCTCTCATTTTTGGTAATCATCAGGAGGAAGAGTCGTGGTCTGTTCATGATCAGTTTAACGACCATCGCGGCGTCTCCGGCTCGCAGGGTGCGAGGAAACGGCGTGATAGAAACCACCGCTGCAACACCAATATAATGAGGACAGAGTCCGTGAACCCGCTGTCACGCGACAACGCGGCAAGGTTTTATTTGCGAGCCACCATGGATCTCGAGAAGTTAAGAGTTCTTGGTGAGAAGATGGGTCTTTCTGGCGCCGAAATTAGGAAGTGGGTCACCCAGAAGGAAAAAGAAGAAAAAGAGAGGGCCAAAGAAGAAAAGGTAGCTGAGCTGGAAAACGAAAGGTCGGCGGTTGAAAAAGCCAAAGTGAAAAAAAGAAGCTGAGCTAGAGAGAGAGAGAAGTTGGTAGCTGAGAGGGCCAAGGAAGAAAAAGCAGCTGAGCTGGAGAGAGACAGGTTGGCAGCTGAGAGGTTGAAAGATGAAAGAGAGCAGCAATTAAAGTTGGAGCTGGAGAGAGAAAGGCTGGCAGCTGAGAGGCCGAAAGAAGAAAGAGAGGCAAAAAAGCGACAGCTGAAAGAGGAAAGAGAGGCAAAGGAGCGACAGCTGAAAGAAGAAAGAGAGCAAAGGGAACGGCAGCGGCAGCACGGGAAGAACTCCAGAGGCTCCGTTTGTGACAGCGAAACCAAACTTCCCTCCAAGCTACAGTTGAAAGCAGCGAGCGGGAAGGTCACCAGTTGCCACCCAAGCCTGTCGCTGTACTTTAAAGAGAGGAAAGCTGAGTCACTTGAAAACATGCTTGAATTGGCCGACCATTTCTTGGAAGCGCAAGGTGGCATAAATTTAGCCAAAGCCAAGAAGGAATGTCCCGAAGATTTGAAGAAATCGGCACCAGAACAAAAAAAGCGTGCACCAGAGAGTCTCCCGCGATGTTTTCTGTGTAACTTAGTGGGTCATCGCGCTAACAGCTGTCGAACTAAGTTTACGAGCCCGAGTGTTGCAAAATGTTTTAAATGTGGTCAGAGTGGGCACAAGGCAGACGCATGTCGTAGCGGAGTGCGTCAAACTCACAAGTAGATTGTGTGCAGGTGGCACAGAAAGCCGATGATGATGACGTCACCGATGAATTCGTAGAGCTGAAGAGTGGGCAGAAACTTCCTATTCTGGGTGCTGTAATGAAAACACAGCCAACCGGTGTTACGGTGTTACGAAGAAAATGCCAACGCTGCCTGGAAAAGTCGCGGGCAAGAATGTTACGGTGCTAAGAGATACCGGTAGCTGCAATGTTATTGTGCGAAGAAAACTTGGTACGGAAAATGAGTTAACAGGCAAAATGAAACCGGTTTGCCTAATTGACAGCACGGTTAGGATGCTTCCTGAAGCAGAGATTGAAGTTGAAACCCCGTACTTCAGTGGAAGGGTTTCTCCGCGAGGCATGACGACCTCCCTGTACGACCTCATCATCGGAAACAGCGATCGGGCGCGACGGCCGAACGATCCAGAACGTTTGGGGGAAGACTCGAAGATGGAGCCCCCGCCGACACAGGGACCACGAGATACAGCGGAGAAAAATCCCGTGAAGGACTTCACCCGAGCTCAAAGTGAAGCCTGGGTGCAAAAGACAGTGAATCAGGAGACGATCATGTTGAACGAAAGAACGTGCCGTGCAGTTATGACAGCACGACCTCAAACGACCAACATTGAAAAGGTGAGGGAGTCGGCGAGCCAAGCCGAACGTCGGGACGTGAACAAGCTGGTAAATAATCAGACAAGATAGGTTGAACGTGATGACATGTTAATGGTGTCAAAAGTGTCAATGATGGTGGAGATGCCGCCTCAGTTACCGTCGATTGGAAGGGCTCACCGGAACCGAATGAGGAAAAATAAGAAGAGATCGAGCAAGCACCGCAAGAAAGGGCAGAACCACCATCTCGTCTTAGCAAAGCGTTGGAAACACTCCCCGTTCTGTGCAAGTGTTGCTTGTAAGAGCAGCGTGATAAGTGCTACGGTCCTTAAAATTACCTATGTATGCGTTTTCTAGTAAAAGATGCATATGCAGAATATATTCGTGTTGTTATGGTGCCCCAGACATGCGCAATAATTGCTTTTTAATTGACAATTCTACAAGCATGAACTTTCAACCTTGAGCAACATTTGTGGTCGCTGCGGATAGGGTCAGTCGTTTCAAGTACCCGATGCCGGTAAGAGTGGACAAACAGACAAATGTACAGACAGACAGACAGACAGACAGACAGAGAGAGAGAGAGAGACAGACAGACAGACAGACAGACAGACAGAGAGACAGACAGACAAAAATTTTTGCGTCGAAGGTCCCCAAAAGACTATCATCCTTAAAGAACAAAAAGAGCGCACTGCTGAATTCTGGCGACCAAGCGCCAGAGAGAAGCCTTAAGGTCAACGATAAAGAAGAAAACAAGCATCCAAAGACTTCCTGGGCGCGCCGTCTCTCCCCCTCTCGGAAGCGTGGTTTCGGCGAACAACCTCATCCCATCGGCGGCAAAGCAAGCCCTGGAAGGTTCTCGAAGTTAAAGGGCGTGCTGATGCAGTGTTGCGTCACGTGTCGCGTACGGTCCTCGAAACGTATCACTCTTTCCCCAGCGTTGGCTGTGCATCACGTCGAAGAAACGATGAGAATTTTATGGAATCTAGCGTGAAAGGTATCGAAAGGTAGCGCGAGCAGCGAAGAAGGGAAAACAGGAGATGAAGACGGGGTACGCCCGTGTGCGTGGGCAGAAGAAAAAGGAAGTTTGCACCAGGGTGTGCAGGGCATTTCGCTTTGTCGGCGAAGGCTTCTGTCCTCAGTGACGAAGGAGGTATAAAGGGGATTTCCACCTGAGGGGTGAAGCCTCGTGCTACAAGCAGAAGAGTGTGTCTACCACCATCGAGCAAAAACGTATTGCAGCAATTGCGCGTGGGAAGCCGACGTGTTACCGGCGAAGAAGTTTGGTGCTTGAAGAGTGGCCAATTGAGGACGCGAGGTTTCCTGTAAGAGAAACTTCGGAGGCAGCGGAACGACAACAGCGCTGGACTGTGAGTGAGTGATTCTTGGAAAAGTATCATTTAGACTTTGTTCCAAGGACTTTGGACTGAATACGTTTTCGAACTCTTCAGTTTTTAAGTGTCTTGGTTGTTCGATGCATGTGATTGCATTGTAGCGCGTATTGTTGTTTTTGTCCAGTGTTTCGAGTGTAGCTTATTGTACTGTGTGGTACGCTGTTTGATTGGTGGCACATCGTATTCAACTACTGTCGAGTGTGCATATTTGTGTATCATTTGACCTGCCATATTTGGGAATATAATTTTGTTTTGTTTATCAACTCCCGGCTCTGACTCGTTCTTTAGATCACAGCCAGCGTCCACCGGCGTGCCAAATAGGACGATTCTATATTGTCCGCGCTTTCGTTGTGCAGTTTGAGGGACCGATACTTCGGCCCTTGGAATAAGACCGGCGATCGCCTCCCTAATTAACGGGCCCCGTGACAGTGGCACACGCACACTTTCTTACGGCTCTCGCTTCGTGTCTACTTCCCACCATTAACCACCTAGAGTTCATGGTATATACTAGTTCACTGTATTCATGGCCCAACGCTCGCTAAACCTTTCTAAAACCAAGAAGGTTACGCCCAGCGAGTATAACCTAGCAACCCTTTCTCGTGAGATAGTGCTCAAATGTACGCGCCAATGGCTAGTAATTGGTAATGAGAGACAGGAGAGTTCGGCTTTTGGTTAGAGCGCACGCTGCGAATTTTTTATTGTTCAACAACGCACAGGAGAAATCTCCACCGGCACCACCTTGCAGCTCAAACGTGAGACTGGTTACGCACTAAGACAATGGACGAATGGGTGCCGCTTTAAGGAGCTTCGCCCCTAAAGCGCGAAACATGCTTACAGCCAGTCTTGCAATGGGTAGTTTTGGCACTTGACTTGCGGAGCGTCTGCTCGCTTGACAGTCTGGGTGTTGATTAGCCCTGCTGGCCACAGAACAGGGGTTCTATACATGACAGCACGCATTCAGCTGGCTGTGTTCTGGTGTATATAAGCAAAGCCAACGCTTCCGCTAAGGTTATCCCCTCGCGGTGAATTTAAGCGTTGACTAAGTTTGACGTATATTGAAAACGCGAGAAATGCGACACACGCATAGCTACACGCGCGGGAGATACTGTTCGCACTGGCCAGAATAGTGATGAATATTCTTACGGCACCGCTCCCAGACACCCTCACCAACCTGGTGACCATAAGCACCGAGAGAGGAGAGTATAAATAATGAAACGAGCGTTTGTAAAGCAGATAGTGTCGGCGGCCGTTGCTGTAGGCTGAGCGGTGGGTGTTTGGATGCCCACTGACGGAGCTTTTTTTGAAAGCGAAGCACAATATGGTTCACATCAATTCAGTGTGGGGCGTGCACAACCCGCACTGCGCATAATCAACAGCTGGTTCAAGCACTGCCAGAGCGCGCGTTCCAGCCTGTGTAAGGGGGTGGATAAGACGCTGTGGACTGTCCTCTTTACAAGCTTTCAGCAATCACGCGAAGGCGTCGGGGAACGAGATTCTGCAGCCACACGATAAAAGGACTTGCGCCGGCGGGGCAGGTGATGAAACCGAGTGGCGTGCTCCACCAAGAGTTCGGGACGAGTAACGAAAAACAGCAGAAACTGTACTGACTTGATGGTGTGTTCCACTTGCAAGAACTCCTTTACACTTGGCAGGATGCCCGTAATGAATGGAACCTCAATCGACCCATACGCTGTTTCGCATGCTACTCACGGTTGCCTTAGTGGCAGGAGATGTAATTTTTTTTCATTTCTGAACATGTTCACTGTTAGACTTCATATTGTTGACAGAAATACTTCACTGAATGTGCGGTGAACCCCGGTGTGAAGCATACGCATTGAAAAAAAAAATGCCATTCTTACCTTCATAGCTCCTTGCGGTTTTTCGGGACGATGAAAAAGAGAAAGCACTCGCCGCGTGTGATTAATATATTTAGCTGGACTGTACTGTTCATAAACAAATATTTTTGCGCCAGTCACTTGTGAGGCAATTAGCTTTATTAGCGAACTCATTCAATGGCTACCTGAATGAATGTTCAAAGAGAAATTCATTTATGGGGCTGTGGCTGGTCTGGAATTCGAGAAAGAATCGGGTGAATCAAGTTTCGCTGCTTGATGAGGCCCTCCAGCAAGTCGCACAGACTCGTGAGGCCCTGAATTAGGGGACCCACCTACTCTCAATCTCATACCACAGCGTAAAATAATTCCTACTACTTTGTTTCATTGGGTTCTACTTGAGGTGATAGGCCACAAGGTGGTGGTAACGATAACTGCTCGAACGTTGATGGCCTGAAAAACCTTGACATATTTTTGAGCATTTTTGCCATTCTCGATGGATTGGCGTAATACAAGTTGGCTCCGATATTTAAGGGTGTAGTGAGTCGTAGGGGTGTCGTTTACCTATATATTTAATGACCTCGTGCCAAAGCCCGTAAAGCAGTGCGTGTTTTTGGAACAAACAGGAGCCGTTAGTCGTTAGCCGTTAGGTGGTGTAGTAGTGACAGCACCGCACTTTACAGCACAGATTACCGTGTACTCAAGCCCATCCTTAAAAGGTCTGTTTAACAAGGGCGATCTTCCTTGTAGCTCAACAAATGTTCGACTTGTTCCAAAGTACGGCAAAGAAAGCATTCCATTGGGTCAAGACAGTGACAAGTGACGCTGGTACGTCACAGCCGAAAGCACCTAAATAAATAAACAAACAGTATACCACAAGAAGGGTTCTCCATTTGAGAAGTCGGCATACAATAGAGCGCTAAATAAAAAGACACATATATCCCAAAGTGGGTGCTGATGATGAAGCGAAGCTAAGTCGTAAGGCTCGTGTTGTCTGCGTTGAAGCCGCAGAATAGTTTAAAAGATGGACGTATGAATGCAAGGATGCAAGGATTGACGGACGCACGGACGGATGGGCGAGTGCGGTATTTTTAAACCACATGTGCCCTTTTTAGACGGTTTTGCGCACAGATGTCCACTTGTGAGTCGAATGTGTACGGTGCACGGACGGAATCAAGCCAAATAGACATCTTGATGTCTTAAAAAGCTTCGCTCCTAACATTTATTATCCTTCAGATTTGGACTACCTAAATAACATTTTTTTGCGTAATTAAATGTTAATAAGAGAAGATGACATCATTAAACGTGCTCTTTCAAAATTCTTACTTTAACAAAATAAATAAACTATGCAACAACTTATGAGACCGCGATATTATAACGTACACCTTTATTATAAATCAAGTAACACACTCCACATCACTGGATGTTTTTTATGAAAGAAAAATGAATTTGCGTAAGGAACTGGCACTCTTGCATACTTCTATTCAAACTTGCAGTTGTTCAAATCCTCATTGCTGTTTTTATTCTCGCCTGTGGTGCCAATTTTTCAAGATAAAAATTTAAACAATCTTGTGGTACGGTGTGCATCTTATCTTGATTCACGAGTAGTTCGTAATATGTGATCCTGAAAAGCAATAACAGTTTAGAGGTAAGTATTAAAAAAAATACTGCAGCTTTGCATAGCTTGTGAGAAACCTGAACGAAAAGCGGAGCTAGGTGGCGTTTGCTTCTGCTCTCTTCCTTTTTTTTTCTCGGTTTTTATGTATCTCCTTCACCCTGCTTGTGTTGATCAATTTGTTTCACGCTACTTCTCCTTTTCTTTTTTTTCGATCTGGCTCCCTGCTTTTTTCCATTTTTTTCCGTCTCCTTTAACTTCTACCTTTTCATCTCTCTTATATACCATTTTCTCTCTTTTTTATTTGTATCTTAATGCCCGCTATAAAGACACTTGAATTCATTTTTCTCAGGGCCGTTCATGTCCACGATAGATATCCCTATCGAAAAAACAGCATTTCCAGGTATCCACCAGTGCGTTTAACTGCGCTGGTTGACACTGGAAACGCTGTACAGTTTGTCCCAGTTTACTTACAGCGCACTGCAAGGCACTGGGACACACTGTACAGCGTGGCCAGTGTCACCTAGTGCGCTGAAACGCATTGGGTCACACTGTACAGCATAGCCCAGTGTCTTTAAAGCACGCTGGGAGGCCACTGGTCACGCTGTACATGCTTTATCGCACACTGCTAACGTTAGCTGCACAATGAAGAAACAAGGCGTTATCGGCGCACTTTCTGTAAGACTTCATATTGAATCGCGACATGTCGAGCGTAAACTTTAGTGAATATGGTGATATTCTCATCTATGTGCTCCCCATATATACCTTCAGTTTACTTGGGCAATGAATGCAAGTACGCTAAATGCATTCATGTGTTGATCGCGCGGATCAGGGCGCAGCCGGAATTTTGCTGAGGGGGACAAACGACAACATTGTTCCTGCAGGGGGCAGGGGAGCACAGAACCTATGCGTCGTGTTTTACCTATTCTTTCTTTTGAGAGCGGGGGGCAAAGAGGGGGCATGCCATAATTTTGCGAAAAAAGGTTCCAGCCCACTCATGGAAGCCCCCCTTGGCGCGGGTGCGCTTTCCTTGGAGTTTGATTGAGTTTTCGTCAATGTATTTCATAAACGGCAACGATAGAACTAATTCGCAACGCAAATTGACAATAGTATCAGCCTGATAATCAAGACCAACCTACTCTAGCAGTAAGTCGTTGCGGCTCGCATCGTAGAAAGCCGCACGTCCCCGGCACCAGTTATCCATTGCAATGCCCAAATCTTGGTGTGATTTTTAGCTTCCGATTTGTGTAATCGATGGAGAAATCATGACCATTCATGGGTTAGTTAAGATCAAACTGCATTGTAACAATTATTATGCACTTCTTAACTGAATATCTACAATCTTCACAGCAACCATGGCACAAGAAGTACGGCTCTAAGCTTAGGGGCCGTTTCGGCTAGAGTGAATGGCTGCGGCTGTCGTTCGCGGAACGTAAACGAGAAGGACAGAAAATACTTCCAAACTATCGAGGGACGAAATCTACAGTGTTCAGTGAGCAGTTTAGATGAACGCTGTTTTATACATAGGTGTGACTAACTGCATAGCGAGTCACTACAGTTGCCGTAACACATATGCAGCTACGCTAACAACCTTTGCGGCAAAACGTGCCAGAGGACTGAGATCCAAGGAAACCCCAAAAAAATGAGCTAACAACCGCAAGTTTGACGCGCTCACGAAGAGACGAAGCATTGCGTATGGAAACGACAAGTTCAACTATAATGGATACTCGAGTTACTTTTAAGATGAAAAAAATAACCTCGTTCTCGGGTTTTCAGGTGTGGAATAGGGGTTCAGCGTGTCTTGCTAAGATACGTGATGTCTTAAGGTAACAGGTTTGACTGCTGCTCACTCAGTTTTCATTTCCAATTTTTTCTTTTTATGTTTTAATTGGGTGCGTGTTTCAGCCTTAAGTACTATGTGCGCATGCCCACAAATTTAAAACACAATTTCAAAACCAGATTTCTGCAGATAATGGGTGTCCCAGGTGCAGTGCCAGCATGCCTCGTGCAGCGTAGCACTGCCCCAATGTCAGCGCCAAAGTGGGCACTGGGTCCAGTGAACAGGTATGGCGCTGGGGCCAGTGCCACTGGTTTTTGCAATAGAGATACGAATGTATATTTATAAAATTGTCCGTAATATACCCCAAGGGCGAACCAATCAATGCGATGCTAACAAATTCGAATGTGACGCGAAGAACGGATCGAAGTGTGCAGCACAATGCCCTAGAAGAAAGTACGTGCAAGGAGAAACACCCACAGGACGAGCTAACAACATTGGCAACTGAAGACTTGACGCACTGCTCAAACACAAACGACATGGAAATGTGTACTCACAGGTGTACACAGGATGAGCGTGAACTAAATAGTATCACAATGTTACCTTACTGTCCTTGAAAAACGGGCTCTTTTCACGAGATGAGAGACTGCAGCTTGCGAAGGGACAGGGCGACCAAGCTTTCCTGAGGAAAAGCTCACGAGTTTGCCACCGGGCGCGCCCTTCGAATCATATTGTTGGAACGCTGAGAGCTGAGACGACCGTTATATGCCCCTCAAGATCGGCTTGCCACGAGCGGTAAACTGGTGTATATAAGCAGCCTCCGTTAGTACGAAGGAGCAGGTGTGTTTTCGAGGCTGCAAGCGCCACGCGTGCGTATTGAATGGTCACGACTTGAATTTCTCACAACGGAAAATAACTTACTAATTACTTTTGTGGCCTCTCTCTCTTTCTTTGTATATATATATATATATATATATATATATTGTTACGACCTCAGTAGGCGTCTGGGGGTTTATTGATACACGGTTCGAGGGACGAGCCGTATCGGCGCAGGCAGATGATGATGATCTTCTTCTTCCACACCCCTTGCTTCTTTTTCCTTCTTCGTCCGGCACATACGTGGCGTAACATTTCCCCCCTCGCAGACAAAGCGCGCCGCGCGTTTCATGCAGTGTCGCGTTGACTGAAAGGCTTCAGGCGAGCGACATGCGTGACCTCTGTCTTTCTGGAACGTCTCCCGCTAGCTTCCACACCAACACGAGATCTCCCGGAATATATGTGGCCTGCCGGTGCTTGCTGTCATAACGAACTTTCGATCTGTCTTGCGAGGCTATTGTACGTAAACGAGCAAGACGACGAGCTTCTTCGGCGAGACAAAGAGTTTCTGCTAGGGAGATTTCTGATTGGTCCCGATCAGAGAAGGAAAATATTGTATCCAGAGTATAACGGGGGGGTCGAACATAGAGGAGGAAGAACGGGCTGTAGCCGGTGGTCTCATGTTGGGAAGTATTAAACGCGTATGTGACGAACGGCAAGACATCGTCCCAGTTCTTGTGGTTCGAAGCAACGTACATAGAAAGCATATTCACCAGTGTTCGAATTGTTCGCTCGACGAGACCATTCGTCTGCGGGTGATAAGGCGTCGAGTGTCTGAGCTCTGAGCCACACATACGGAGAAGTTGTTCGACAACGTCTGCCGTGAATTGACGTCCACGGTCACTTATGATGACGCGAGGGGGCCCATGACGCAGTATGATAGAATGGAGAAGGAAGGACGACACTTGACCAGCAGTCGCGGATGGCAGGGCAGCAGTCTCGCAGTACCGAGTAAGATGGTCAGCACATACCACAATCCATCTGTTGCCTTTCGATGAACGCGGAAAAGGGCCCACCAGGTCAATGCCAATTTGTTCGAACGGAGAACTGGGAGGCGTCACAGGTTGTAGATGTCCGGCCGGAGCTGCTGAGAGAGATTTGTGCGCCTGGCATTGCGCACAACTGGCCACGTACAACTCAACTGACTGGCGCATACGTGGCCAGTAGAAGCGTTCCTGGGTACGATGAAGAGTGCGCGTCGTTCCGAGGTGACCTGAAGTGGCGTCATCATGCATGGCGTACAAAACAGATGACCGTAGTGCCTCTGGAACCACCAGCAGGAAGCGGGAACCGGTGCCGGAGATGGATTTCTTGTACAGTAGACCATCACGGACGCAAAAGCGGCTTTCCGGAGTGGATGCTTGTGCGATCACGAATAACGGATTCAAACTCACGTCCTTCCGCTGCTCAGTTTCAAAGGTGGCCTTATCCGGGAACGCTGGTGCTACGGACGCAATCAGATGATCGAAATCGTCAGCGTCGCAAACTGTAGCATCAACTGGCATCCTTGAAAGGCAGTCTGCGTCCGCGTGTTTCCTGCCGCTCTTGTACGATACCGTGAAGTTGTACTCTTGCAGCCGGAGGGCCCAGCGTGCTAGACGGCCTGACGGATCCCGAAGGTTGATAAGCCAGCACAAAGAATGATGATCCGTAACTACTTGGAAAGGACGACCGTATAGGTATGAGCGGAATCGCTGCACAGCGAAGACGAGTGCAAGGCATTCTTGTTCGGTCACAGTGTAATTGCGTTCCGGCTTACTTAAAGTACGACTGGCATATGCGATTACGTGTTCCACTTGATTACATCGCTGTATGAGGACTGCACCTATGCCAATGCCGCTTGCGTCGGTGTGAACTTCAGTCGCCGCAGAAGGATCGAAGTGCCGCAGGATAGGCTGCGACGTGAGCAAGAACTTCAGTTGGTTGAAAGAAGTTTCACAATCAGGAGTCCATTCAAAACTAGCACCTTGGCGGAGAAGACAGGTCAGTGGAAAGGCAACTTCTGCAAAGGCGGGAATAAATCGGCGAAAGTAAGAGCAGAGGCCCAAGAAGCTCCGAAGCTCCTTCACTGAGCCAGGTGGTTTAAAAGCTCTAACAGCCGCCGTCTTATTCGGGTCGGGCCTGATGCCATCCTTGTTGACGAGATGTCCCAGCACCAGTGTTTGTCGAGCTCCGAAATGACACTTCTTTGCATTAAGAACCAAGCCAGCATTTCGAATACATTTCAAAACCAGCTCTACCCTTTCGTTATGTTCACTGAATGTACGCCCGAAGATAACAACGTCGTCAAGATAACACATACAGATGTTCCACTTCAGGCCGCGCAGAATGGTGTCCATGAATCTTTCAAATGTAGCGGGCGCGTTACATAGACCAAAAGGCATCACGTTAAATTCATATAGTCCATCCGGAGTAACGAAAGCCGTCTTTTCTTTGTCCATTGAATGCACAGGTATTTGCCAATAGCCTGAGCGTAAGTCTATGGACGAAAAGTAGGATGCTGAATGGAGGCAGTCTAGAGCGTCATCAATGCGTGGGAGAGGGTAGACATCTCTCTTTGTGACGGAGTTTAGACGGCGATAGTCCACACAGAATCTCCAGGTACCATCCTTCTTTTTGACTAGAATCACGGGAGCCGCCCAAGGACTCGATGATTCTCGAATGACACCCTTCTGCAGCATATCACGCACTTGTTCATCAATTATCTTGCGCTCAGACGGCGACACTCGGTAGGGTTTCTGGCGGATGGGCTGTGCTGTTCCCGTGTTTATCCTGTGGAGAATCCGAGACGCGGGAATCGAGGGCGCATGGTCATGGGAAAAATCGAAAATCGCCACGTATTTCGACAAAACGTCCAGAAGCATGCGGCGTTTGTCAGTAGTAAGTGACTTGTCGATCATAGGTAAAAGTTTTGAATCGGCCGTAGAAGTATTGGCTGAGGCCCCACCTGGAGCATCACTGAGGGCAGCCACTGCCATCGGTGAGTATGTTTTGAACTTGGCAAGCTTCAGTCCTCCTGGTAGAACCACCGACTCAGCTGAACAGTTTACCGCCCATAGTCCTGTGCGTCCTTGAACGAGTGACACTATGCAATGCGGCACCAATGTGTTCTTCTTAATGCAACTGAGATGAAAGGGCTCCACTAATGCGTCGAACGCACTGTCACTGTTTTCAATGCGTGAAGAGTATACAGGAACACAGACTGCAGAGAATGCCGGCACAATGCTATCTTCACTGACCCGGAGCGCACCGTGCTCCCTGTCTGAATTCTCTAATAGTTCTCCAGGGGCAGCATCACATATGTACACCTCTCCATTTCTACAATCAACAGTGGCGCCACACATTCGAAGGAAGTCAATCCCCAGGATTATGTCGTGTGTGCTCCTTGGAAGAATCGTAAACTCTGTGACAAACACTTGATCACCCAAGCACACTTCTGCGGTACAGACACCAATGGGACACAGCGAGTTACCACCAACGCCACAGAATGTTGTTGCCTTCTCCCACAAAAACATCACCTTTTGTCCTAAACGGTGTTTAAAAGCAGCACTCATAATCGAAACTGTAGCACCAGTATCCACCAAAGCCATCGTACACACACCATCAACAAAAACTTCTACCTTGTTCTTGAACATCAACACAGACGGGGGTATTTCGTTTTGCAGCAAGTCACCAGCGACCTCACCCCCATCGGCCGCACTGTTTAGTTTTCCTGATGTGGTGACGATGGGCGGCGCCGTGGCGATGGAGACCGGTGGGATCGAGGCGCAGGAGGTGGCGTCACACTTCGATCAGAGGCAGGGGAGTTGTTGCGCCAGTGTCCGTGCCAGAAGCTGCTGCCGGGTCTTGAGTCGGTGGGCCAGTGTCCTTGAAAAGGTGGGACAGCAGGTTTATCGGTCAAGCTTGTCCACTGATCATAGCGTGGTATGCGCGAACGATCGCAATACCTCGATATGTGACCAGTCAGACCACAGTTGTAGCACACAGGCGCAGGACGAGGTCGTCGCCGTTCTTCGAAGTGTTCACGTCTGCGAGCGTTCGCGTAAGCCCGAGATTCAATGAAATCAGTTGTCGGTGGGTGGTATGGGCGTACGGAACGGAAACGTTGAGGGTACTGTGATCGCTCGTAAAAAACCGGACTTGACTGCTGAATACGCCGAGGCCCTGCAACCTCCGTTGCGTTGACGGATGGATGTTCATAAACTGTAAGCTGTGGGGCAGTGGTGTCCTGCGGGAAATAGGATGGAGACGTGGCAGCTGCCCGTTCACGTGTCATTTCGCCATGTCTGAGTAACTCTTCCCGAACAATTTGGCGGATGGTTGCCGAAAGGTCACCAGTTGAGGCCGCTTCTATGCTGGCTACTGAGGTGACATTTGCCAGACGACCAAACTTAGGCGCTATTCTGCGCTGCTTCAGGGTTTCAAACGTGCGGCAGTGCCGTACAACGTCAGACACTGAAGTCAGGCTTTCCCTGCTAATAAGGAAGTTGTAAACATCTTCTGCAATTCCCTTCAGCAAATGCCCCACCTTGTCCTCTTCCGACATGCTGGAATCGACTTCCCTACACAGCCTCAAAATCTCTTCAGTATACACGGTGCAGGTCTCACCGGATAGCTGGGCCCTCTGTGCAAGACTCTGCTCGGCAAGCTTCTTTTTTGCAGCTGAGTTGCCGAAACACTTCTTGATTTCTTCAACAAAGCGTTCCCATGTTGTCAGAATATCTTCATGGTTCTCATACCAAACGAGGGCAACATCAGTGAGGTAGAAAACAACGCGTGACAGTTGGGAGGCAGCATCCCATTTGTTGCAGTTGCTTACTCGCTTGAAATGTTTGAGCCATGAGTCCACGTCGTCATTGGCCCTCCCGGAGAAGGTTCGTGGCTCTCTGTGATACGGCCAAGAACTGCTGGGGACTGGTTCCCGAGCTTCTGTTTCGTCAGGCATGATGGCCAAAGAAGGAGGCAGGCCGGCGAGGCGACGACTCCGGCGAAATCCGAGGGGTAGCGGTCCCGTCGTTGGTTCCTATACCCAGCACCTTCCACCACTCTGTTACGACCTCAGTAGGCGTCTGGGGGTTTATTGATACACGGTTCGAGGGACGAGCCGTATCGGCGCAGGCAGATGATGATGATCTTCTTCTTCCACACCCCTTGCTTCTTTTTAAAGTTCCAAATTGCGAAAGAACATGCGAAAACTTTTTATTTCAAGGTTTGAGCCGGGTCAGGTCTTCGTCAAAGAATACATGGATCTTTCGCAATGGAATACGTGGCCTAAACGTTGGGATCAAAAGTGTTCGCACGATCGTCCGTTATTTAGTCAGGTCTGATGAAGGTCGATGTCCGATCGAAACGTCCTTATAAACTGTTTTTAGAAGCGTATTTATTTTCTCTCATTTCTACGGCTACGGAAGCCAGACTCTTCATAATGTACATTATATTATATATATATATATATATATATATTTATATATATATATATATATATATATATGTTGTCAGCGCTGACTATTTATTATCTTCATCTGCATACCAAAAAACCATTGCGATCACCATCATCGCTAAACGCACCAGCTTCGCTGCTTGTGGCTCTCGAGCCTGTGTTTCATTGTACCTGACGTCGTCTCACAAGGGTGGAGCGTGCTGTGATTCTCACGTCGTCTTGCTCTACCGGACACCCCTGAGTTACGGTCTGGCCGACGGCTGTACTTGGCAAGAGTTATGGCGCAAACGACCCACCCCCTGGCGCCTTCTTCGCACCGCCCGCTCAGCCTGCTGGGCCTTACTACACCGTGAGTACACCACAACGCGACCCTCCGGTACTTCGCGGCCTTCGCGGAGAAGATATCGGAGAGTGGCTGGATAATTACGACAGAACAAGCGCTTGTATTCATTGGAACGGGGCAAACAAGCTGCGCTACGCCACCTTTTACCTCAAGAAGGTCGCGAAAATATGGTTCCACAACCATGAACGCGACATTCCCGATTGGACTGCATACAAGGTGCAACTCCGGCCCATTTTCTCCACGTCTGCAGGACTCTGTGAAGCGGCGAAACAGAAACTCCCCACCCGCATTCAAGGGCTCGATGAATCCTATACATCCCACATTGAAGACATGCTGGCTCTTTGTCGCCGAGCACAAAGTGACGTGACGGAGGCCGACCGAATCCCTCACCGACTGAAAGGGGTTAAATCTGTCGCTTTCGATGCCCTCATCATACAGACCCCCAATAGAATTAAAAAACCACTACGTGTCAACGTCTGGACGCGCACCTTCCACAGGCCTCCTCGTGCACCTTCGGCAAGCCTCCTGTGACACTCGCTTTACAGGAGAGCAATAATTGCGAGCTCTTTTGCGCACCATTGTCCGCGAGGAACTTCACGGTATTGTTCCAGGCCACTCCACCGTCTTCTCTGTCCTGCCTCCTGCTCCAAACCTGCGTGACATTATCATAGACGAACTGGCATCGATGGTGAGCGTCACACAGGCCCCCTCTCGTGTGCCATTATGTGCAAATTCTTACGCCGAAGTTGCTTTACGGGCCCATGGGCCAGGTTAATCTGTGCCTGTTGACGTTGTGAGATATCGCTTGGCTTCCACGGAAGCACAAGCGCTCATGCAACCACACTACCCGACATTTCGTCCTCCGCGCCTCGTCTGCCATTACTGTGGCATATGGGCACAATATCCCGCTTCCGCCGCCACCTTGAGCAGGACGACCGGCGTACTATTCAGCTTATGAGCGAGATTTGGTCCCAAGATCCAGTGCCTACATTTCTGTACCGTATCCAGCCTCTTGACAGCGTTCGCGCTCACCTCCACAGTCCCGAGGCTCGCCCGTTCTTCCCGCTAATTTCTCTACCGTTCTCCGTCACCATATTGGCATATGTCATCACCCTTACGTCCTGCTCCAACCAATCTGGGCAGCCACCCGGCAAAGTAGTGGCTGCAGTTTCTGGAGGGAAAACTGCACGTCATCGAAAGACAGAATTCCTCCATCTCGCCCAGCAAACTTACTGCCTGGCTGTGTTGAAGGTGTTTCTGCTGACCCACTTATAGACACTGGCGCTGACATTTCAGCCATTCACTGCGAATTATGTTTTCATTTACGGAAAGTGCAGACTGCTTATGTCGGTCCTATGTTGTGCAGTACTAATGACGATCTTATTTGCCCTACCAGACAGTGCACTGCTTACGTGCTCATCGACAGAATCCATCATGTAGAGTTGGCTGTTCTTTGTTCGTGCACTAACTCAGATCATTTTAGGCTGGGATTTTCTATCGGCTGTGTCAGCTGTCATTTCGTGTGGTCAACCTCTTATTCGTTTACCGGACAGTGACCAATTTTCTTCCAATTTTTCGTCAACCTACCTTGTTATAGCTGCTGATTTTAACTTGCCTTCTGGTCAAGAGCGCGTTCTTACGATTAGATCACGAGACATTAGAGACGGTGACGCAAAGGCTATACCTTGCCAGCGCTGCATTCTTCGTGGAATCACCATTTCCTCTTGCCTAGTGCTTTTTTTCCCGTGGTTATGCAAGCATTATCGCCTACAACACTACACCTGAACCATTACCGCTGCCATAGGGGACCACTGTTGCCAGCATTTTTGAGGGAGCGTCGTTATGCGTCGTCACTGTTTCACCTGGCTCTTCCTCTTCACATTGTTTACCCACAGCATGTCCATCTCAAGCTATCAAAGCCACTGTGAGCACAGATATTAATCTGATCAAACTGATGCCTTGCTTACCATAATAATGAAACACAAACTTGCTTCGCCGTTAATTCCGATCGCCTTTGGCAAACAACCGTGGCCGCTCATTACATCGACCGAGACGGATCCTGTATTGTTCGTCGCCATCTTTACCATTATCATTTTCAAAACGCAAGCCTATGAAAAAACAAGTTGAAGGAATGCTCGCGCACAACATTATCGGGCCTTCAGCACGCCCATGGCCTTCTCCTGGTGTAGTAGTGAAAAATAGAGACGGCTCGGTGCGATTCTGCGTCGACTATAGAGCGCTGAACAAGACTACCCGTAACGATGTTTATCCTATGCCTTGGATCAACGTTGCTCTTGATACATTAGAAAGTACTGAGTACTTTTCAAGTCTTGGCTTACGCCCTGTTTATTGGCAGATCCCATGCACGAGTGCGATAGAGAGAAGACTGCCTTTGTCACAGTATGGATTCTTCGAACTCAATGTAATGCCCCTGCTGCATCTCAACGCATGAAACTACGGCACTGTGGAGCTTGACATAAAGACCGGCCTTTGCTATCTGGACGACATTATCATCTTTTCGTCCGGCTTCTCATAGCATCTAGAACGGCTAGACGAACTTCTCACGTGCCAAGCTAAGGCTGGTCTTCAGCTCAACACTAAGAAATGTCTGTTTGCCAACCCCAGCATCAATGTTTTAGATGACATGACATTGAGCCCAATCTCAAAAAGGTTGCTGCTGTACTTCACTTTCCTACACAAATGACATTCTAAGACCTTTGCAGCTTCCTTGGCTTAGCGTCGTACTTCCGCCGCTTTGTACGGGATTTTGCCACTATCACCACTCCTCTGCGCAAACTTTTGACCGCTAACACACCCTTTGTCTGGTCGGATGCCTCCGAAACTCCTATTCACACTCTCAAGCGATGCCTCACATCACGACCAGTGCTCCGTCATTTTGACACTGCAGCACCTATTGCTTTACTCACTGAAGTCAGTGGACTTGGCATCGGTGTGGTCCTGCTTCAGCAAACGACGCCTCTGAAGAACAAGTCGTGGCCTGTGCTAGCTGAACTCTTTCTCCTTCTCAGCAAAATTATAGCATCACCGAACAGAATGCCTGGCCATTGCGTGGTCCGGGAAAGAGTTTTGCCCCTACTTACACGGCCGGCATTTCACAGTCGTGACTGACCATCATGCCCCGTGTTGGTTATCGAATCCCGGCTGTAGCGGCTGCATTCCCAATGGAGGCGGAAATGCTGTAGGGCTGTGTGCTCAGACTTGGGTGCCTGTTAAAAAACCCCACAAGGTCGAAATTTCCGAAGCTTTCCACTACGTCGTCTCTCATAATCATATGGTGGTTTTGGGACATCAAATCCCACAAATCAATCAATCAATCAAATCAATACTGGCATACAACTTACGATGATTTACAGCCAATCGTTCCTCGTGTGTGGCCGCTCGCCGACTTTTGTTGTGGACACCACCTTTTTGTCCAGATCTTCGGCACCATCTTGTTCTCTACCAGAAGAGTTGGCTGCTCGCGTCGCCCGTTGCCGTGAAATTGCCCGTAGAACACCGCTACAATTCAGGACGAGAGAAAGTCGATAGCGATGCGAAACAACGGGTTGTTACGTTTCGCCCCGGCGACGGAGTGCTCCTGTCGACACCTGTTCGAGTACCTGAGATCTGTGAAAAATTCATTCACAGTTATGTCGGTCTACACACCACGTTGCAACAAACATCTGATGTAAACTATCGCGTCGCTCCTGATCGTCGTCACCGCAGGACCGAGATCGCTCATGTATCTCGACTGAAACGATTTATTTGCCGCCCACCCTCACTAACTTGCTGCCCTAATTAGCGAAGGGGAAATAGTGTGAGCGCTGACTATTCCCTTCATCATTTTCATCTGTATACGCAAAAACATTGTAATGATCATCATAGACGCGCGGGCTTCGCTGCTTGTGGCTCTCGCGCCTGTGTTGAACAATACAAAGGTCGTATCATCGTGCCTGACGACTTCTTACAATATCATCATCATCATCAGCCTGACTACGTCCACTGCAGGACAAAGGCCTCTCCCATGTTCCGCCAGTTAACCCGGTCCTGTGCTTGCTGCTGCCAATTTATACCCGCAAACTTCTTAATCTCATATACCAACCTAACCTTCTGTTTCCCCTAACCCGCTTTCCTTCTCTGGGAATCCAGTTAGTCACCCTTAACGACCATCGGTTATCCTGGTCGTTATATATATATATATATATATAGTGTAATGATAATAATAGTGGGGCTCAGGCAAGGGCGCAGGCTAGGTTACGGAAGCCGAGGAAGACGAAGTCAGAATAAGAACAGCCGGCCTGCAGCAAAGGCGTTGTCTCTTATTTCTC
>NW_023614097.1:0-39256 GCF_013339725.1 Rhipicephalus microplus | reverse complement strand
AGAAACTTCGCATGCTAGGCCTGTGGCACACACAGATGACAATGTACTTCTTTTTTATTGATCAGAAGTTACGAAGGACTAAGTAGATGCCTTGAGGATTTATGACATTATAGTGTTTGGTGCGAGAATGTCAAGGTGGCGTCTGGATCTGCTTTTTTTTTCGCTCGTTTTGCCGCTCAATAAGCGTAGTATTGTAGTGAGAGTAGTCTTTTCAGAACAGCGAAAGTATACCTAATGAATACGCGAACAATGACGTTAATTTTTAGTGTCACGTCCGCTCAAGAAAAAAAATAATAAATGCTCCCTCCGGGTGTGTTCCACGAAAGGCCGCAGAAATAGTGATCTCCCAGCTACCAGTTACATTTAGACCGACCGACCAATCATGCCAGTGAGTGGACAGACGTGTGAGACAAGAATACGCCTTGGAGAAGATGACAGTGGCAGAGGATTGTATAATGCGAAACTATATGCCTTCTCGCATAGAATATTTTGGAGCTCCAGTCAAGCAGACTCAGGCATGTGTTCTCTGATATCGCTAGCTCTCTGCATTCTATAGGGGAAACCCGCACAAGTTTGCCCGCCGACGCCAGCGCTTGAAATTCCCCTGCGAGAAAAAGCGCACACCAGTAGCGTGTAGCGACCCCTCCGCTCCCTTTGGCTCCCACGCATTTGCGAAGCGCGCGCTCTACGTGAAACGCGCCTCGTTCCGCGATGTCACCCCTACAGAAAGGGACGAACTATTGCTGTGTCGTCAACTGTCACAATAGCTATGCATACACGAAGGGGTCGACTCCACCAGTGAAATTTTGCCGATTCCCAAGCAGATGGTGCGAAAAAACCAGAAGACAGGAATTGATTAAAGCAGTGCGCCGAAAGAACTACATTGCTTTTTTGATAGTTTTCATACAAAGTAAAAATGATTCAAGCAACAGACAATGCAAAATGCTTAATAAGTTTTCATACGAAGCTGTCTCCGTGAAGTTCTTGTATGAAATATTTCTTTGCACACAGATAGAAACAATTGCAAATTTTTATTGGGGCATTTTGCCATCGTACATGTTTTCATAGAGTTTGATTTCATATGCAGTACGTACTTGTTTTATTTTGTGAATGTAGGGCGTTACTAACATGATCACGGAAAACTCTTGAACGTATACTCATTTTCAGACTTCTTGTACATTTTAAACTTGAAGATGATAAACAATTATTGTTATCTGGCGCACTACAGATATACTAAATCTTGATCACCGTACAATACCTGAATAAAAAAATTGGCAGTTCCCACGTACAGTGGGAATCAATGACATGCCAAGCACGAATGAGAAATGTTGACATGTCACTTTAAAATCAGCCCAACGTTACGAGGTGGAGGTAAATGATGCCGTACATGACTTCCGTGTCATGATTATTATGTTTGGTTGTGTCGTTTACTTTCATCATCTATTCTCGTCACGTGACACCAAATTTAGTATATGTGGAGCTAGCGAAACGGCCACAAGCACACTATGAGCGTGGTATGTTGTAGAGTTCTTACATGACACGCCTGTCAGGATTATCATATTTGCATCAGTCATATATTTTCGTCCTTTATTGATGTCACGTAACAACAAATTTGGCATACGTAAAGCTAACAAAATGACCACGAGTGCATCATGAAGGGCCCAATATACTGCAATGTAGCATTGATGCGCGCGCTCGCTGAGCACAGCGGCCCAACCTTAGCAAAACGCGAGCACTCTACAGTCTAACGCCAGGTGCAACTAGCGTCCGTCGGCGCCGCCCGACTGACTGGTGCGAAATGCGACATGCTGCATTTCTCACTGATGCCTTACCCAGACAACACTGCATCTCCGTCTTTTCGTGATGGAGGGACGCCGAACGCGCTGAAACACGCATGCGTCAAAGCGACGCAGCATTTCGTGCGTCTGCGAGTATATAGCAGGACCGGCGCCTGGCGTGGCGATGCCAGCGAGCACGCGCACCATGTCACGTCGAAATGTATCGGTGCCTTGACTGTGGCATGTAGTCATGTTCTCACATGACAAGCGTCTCATGAATATCATGTTTGCACCAGTCACATACCTTCATCATCCATTGGCGTCACGTAATACCAAATTTGGCATACGTGTGAAGCTAGCAAAACTGCCGTGAGCGCATAATCAGTGTGGCATGTAGTCATGTTGTTACATGACACGCATGACATGATTATCATGTTTGGATGTGTCATTTACCTATGTCATCTGTTCGCGTCACGTCACCGAGTTGGGTACATGTAAAGATAGCGATACGGCCGCGAGCGCATCATGAGTGTAGCATGTAGTCATGTTGTTACATGACACGCATCGCATGTTTATCAAGTTTGCACCAGTATCACACTTTCGTAATGCATTCAATTCCGTGGTATCTAATTTGGTATACGTGAAGCAAGCAAAATGGCCGCCAGCGCACCATGAGCGTGGCATGTAGTAATGTTGTTACATGACACAAATGTTCATGATTATCACGTTCGCACCAGTCACATATCTTCGTCAACCATTCACGTACTGTAATACCAAATTTGGTATATGTGACGCTAGCGAAACGGCCGCGAGCGCATCATGAGCGTGGCCTGTAGTCATGTTGTTACATAACACGCATGTGAATATTTTCATGTTATGGTCTGTTGCTTGTTTTTGCAATGCAATCATGCCATGCCAAACCAGTTTTGCAATATGCCATGTGAAGGAAACCACCGCAAGAGTGGCAGGACCATGAAATGTATATCATGACATTCATGAAAGACATGTCATGATTTTCATCTTATGACTAGTCAAATATGTTCTCCATGCAGTCATATTATGCCATACTATGTTTGGTGTCGATACCATTATCAAAACGGCCAGGAGAGCTAAAACTCGTAGGCGGTTAGATAGATAGGTACGCTCAAAGTCGCAGAAGTTCGCTAAGAAATACCTCGCATATAAAAAACTCCAACGTATAAACGTTGTGTTCAACGGCACGATCTAATCTCTGCCACAGCCTTATTTTGCTTAGGTGGAAGCATCAGTCTGTGAGGACAGCCAGATCAGCACAAAATTTCGTGGAGCAGGCTGTGCCGCAAGGTATTACTCAAGATGACCCAGCCATGCAAGATGAAGAGAAAGCTGTTTTCCTCGATGTCTATGACCCGCTTTCAAGTGATTTAGAATCGCTAGAGACGCCAGGAATGCAACTACATTTGCCGCTGTCACGAAGCTCCCGCTTGAGTGGCCACGACCACGACAACTACGAAAAAGAGAAAAAGAAATGCATTATCAGCTGTTGCACGTTCATTGGCAGATGCAGTGAACTAGTTACTGAGTGTGCAGGTGCAGCCCGTACAACACGGTGAATTTTCGATTTTGATCAATATGAAATACCTTTATAGCAATGTGGTCTTTCCCTGCACATTAGACATACACACAAAAAAGTTTCTCTAAAAGCTGGGCGCCAATCAAGATGGTACGCACGCTGTTCATGAACTCGAAGCACCCGTGATGAGAACAGTGATATAGCAAGGAAGGACACGCGAGATATAAATTTTTTTTGTGGGTCAGAATGAAGCCCCAAATAGACCATTTATTTTCGAACTGCTGTCTATATACCACACGATAACTTGGATGGGTGCTAGTGATTTAAGGTATCCCAACTCGTAGCAGTCACAGCACAAGAACCGCTTAACCTAAAGCACGAGAAGCTGTCTTACCCATGCATCCAGTAACAAACATAGTGCATAGTACTCACAGCAAACCAAATAAAACAGGTATACAAGTATGAACGTACAGAAAGTTGTACTCACCTCTAACTCCACGTCGTAAACAGCGTCGTCGTTCACTTGCGAAACGCACTTTGCTCTGACGAGGACAGCGTCGTCTGCTACAACTTGCTTCGCATCGGCTACATGGCTGTGAAGACCCTTCCCTTTACCAAATTGATGCCACGAAAAAAATGCTCAATTGCGGCAATCCTATTAAACGCGGACAGAAGCGTATATATCATAATGGCGCGCGACGCAAAACTCTCAAAAACACGTGCAGAACGCGTGCAGCGTGCGAGCAAAGCGACGCGTTTTCAAGACAGGTTGAAAGGGACAGCGGAGGGATGAACACTCGAGTAACCAGTTTTCACCCCACATCGACTGACAGTGCTCGGCACTGCAGCACCTTCCTGGGCGTGGGTCTCCCCTATAGCCAGTCACTCGTACAGCTTAACAAACAGCTAATACGTTTGAAATAATAGCATTTAAACGCACTGCGAACACGGTGAGGAAGAATAGGAAAGCTCAATATAGTGACATGTAAAAGAAGTGAAGCTGAAGAAATCGGCTGGCTATGTACTCACAGCTGGACATGTACTCCGGAAACTTGAGACCCCAGTAAGACCTGAGGTCGTCATGCGGGTCCTTCATGCAGCGATAGTGATCGTCACGCACCTTGGGCGTCAACAGGTGTTGAACGAAGACAACGCCGTATAAACGGCAAACCACGAACTGCCAGGCCTCCTCGCTGAACGGCGTTCTCAGCAGTTTCGCCACAGAAGACCGACAGATGACGAAGTCCGGGAGTAGGCTGCACACACAGACGCCATATTTTCAGAAAGGCCCGCTCGTTTCAAGAGACGACTTGCTATGTTGGCAGGATTCTATAGTTTCATCAAGTACGAACATGGACAAGAAAAAGGACCCACTGTACGTTAAGTCGTTAGCTTATTCACTGATATTTTAAATCAACTCGACAGAAGTTATTTCACTGTCGAGAAGTTGTTGGGTTCATGGCACTGCCTATTCTAGTCCCAAAAGGCAACGAAAGGGCTCTTTCGTGTCCTCAAAGCCACCGCCCTGCTTCGTCGTTTGTGATGTGAAACGTGGAACTGTTGTGTGAAAAGTGAAACGTGAAACGTGAAAGCGTCGGCCCACTCAGTGCCTTTTTCCCCCTATTCTATAACTTTCCTTCCCCCTCTCCCCTTCTCTACTGCAGGGTAGCCTATCAGGGCTCAGCTCTGGTTAACCTCCCAGCCATTCTTATTCTTTTTCTCTCTCTTTTATCTAACGAATCTTGCTGCAGCAAGCAGCTGAGAAAGAAGAGGGGGTGCGCGTTAAAAAGGAATTCTGCTTGAATTACAAAGAGGTCCGCTTCGGTCTCAAAAGACCGGGCTTCAGGACACAAATAAAGTTTTGTGAATGAATGAATGAATGAATCAATGAATGACAACAATGAAGAAAACAAAATGAATATTTCTTGACGAGGAGGAACTCGAACCCGGTTACCCAAAGCTTGAAGGCAATCGTCCCCAGTATTCGGCTATCGAGGCGCAACAGCAGAATGGGCCCTTGTGGGAATCATAAGAGTGCGTTTTCACGGGCGAGAAGAAAAAAAATGCAGAAAGAAGGACAATAACACATAAACAGAAGCACACATAAAGAGACAGAAACTTGCGTAAAGACACCAACAGTAACATGGCTATTAGCAACACCAACAACGGTAAGCCGATATGTTGCAATTGTGCTTGCGATGATAGTAGCTGCGACAGTGCTCTATAGACCAACCTCAATGAATGTCGCTAAATACAGCTGAGGTTAGCCTGACTGACGCCAGTATGTAGGAGTGCATATGTACATATGTAATATTTATAAAATTAGCCCCCAGTACGGCCACAAATATCTATCTATCTCGTCTTCTATGTTAGATTTTACTGAAGCCAGAAAATTTTATTCTGCAGAATTATAATCATATGTGTTTTAGTATTCTTTATTGCGCATATTTCTTTTGTATTCCGGGCTATTTATGCGGATTGATTTGATTTAAGCTACATGTTACTTTTTTATCATATATTATTCATCATATGCTCTGTTTACTGTTTATGTGACCTTTATTTGATATAAATTTGTGTGATGAATTTTGTATTGCCATATGTACCACTGATTCTGAGTGGCAACAGGAGTGGGTGCCCTTTGCCAGGCCTTCGTAGCCTTTTGCACCTGCTCCTAATTTCTGAAGTGGAAGGAAAAATAAGCTTAAAACTTCAGACTTGAAGCCTCACTGTTGCTTTTCAGGACGGCGGTAGAGTTGGGAGGGAGGGGAGAGACCATCTGCTGCCCTCGGTGGCGGGAACGACTTAGAGAGGGTGTGCGTGCGGCACGCGCAGTGCAGCGCGAGTCAGCCCAAACAACAGACCAATCACTGGTCGGAGTACAAAACCCGAAAGTGCCAAAGTGTAGAAGACGACAGGGCGGAGCGATGGTTTCGCTCGTTCGTCGAACAGAGAGGAGAGAGCCGAGACGAAGATGGAGGAAGACAAGTGGGGAAGGGTTGCAAGCCTCCGCAGCTTGGCTCCTAAAAATCTGGATCTTACCTGGAATCCAACGCACACATGCTGCGTGACTATCAGCTGTTCTACCACGAAGCTATGCCTTGTCTTGAAACTGCTTCGGAAAAGAGCAACATGCAGTCGTAAGTTCATTGCAACTGCTATTGTGACTGTAATTATGGCAATATAATCTTACAACAAAGCAATGACCTAGGAAAAATTGCTGTAGAAGTTTGGATTGGTTTATTAGGAAATCGCTATTGGTTGTATAGGAAGTTTTTAGGGCAGTATTGCGTGCATAACGATTGTATTGCTACCCATAGGAACCGATAGACACACGTATTATATTTTTTATTGAGAAATATGAGTTGTATTAGTCAAATAGGTGTCACCAAAAGGGACAAACATCCACACTTACTGGTTTTTTATTGAACAAATAGTACTTGTATGGGTCAAATGGGTGTCACTAATTAGAACCAATAGCCACGTGTAATGGTCTTTTATTAGGGAAGATTGATATATGAGGCTTAACGTCTCACAACCACCGTATGATTATGAGAAACGCCATAGTGAAGGGCACCAGATATTTCTACCACCTTGGGTTCTTTAACGTGCACCCAAATCTGAGCACACGGGCATACAGCAGTTTCGCCTTCATCGAAAATGCAGCCGCTGCAGCCGGAATTCGGTCCAGCGACCGGCTGGTCAGCAGCCGAGTACCTTAGCCACTAGACCAGTATGCCAGGCCCTTTCATGAGGCTTATAGGAGTTGTATTGGTCAAGTAGGTGTAGCTGATCAGTTTCTTATTGGGTCAATGGGGTGCTAATAAGACGAATACTAGTTGTGTAGGTAAAAAGCTACCACCAATTATTACATAATGATTAAATAGACTGCGTATTGGCCCAATAGCTCCTACTTATTTTAGTTCAATGCTGGACTAATGGAGAGGGTATTCCTTTTGTTGAAACTATACATAGCTGTTGGCCTGATAACTGGCAGCTATTAACCTTTCATTGTTAGAATATCTGGTAGTGATGTCTCTAAAAGAAACTGTATAGAGTGGATATCCGTTTGTTGACCTACTGTTAGCATTTTACGTATGCTTGTGCAGAGAAGTAGAAAGAGAAAAAAAATGAAAGCACTCGTCACACAGTCACAAGTAAAAAGAATAGATAGGAAATATGGGAAAATGTTCAGAGGAGATTCGGGAACCGATTGGCCAGAGTTATACAGCACCACGAGAGTGCAGACAGTGGGCCAGTCAGCGAGCTACGCGGGCGCTATAAGAGATCACGAACGACACAACCGTTAGGCACGATATCATTGGGGCGAATTCCGTAAACCGGCCCTAGTGAATCATGCCAAATGAAAACGTGCAGACGCACGATGCTTGGAAGAAATCGACAACACAGAAACCATAAAAATCACAGAGGAAGGAATGCTGTTTCTTTCCTCCATGATAACAATGAAAGAACTGCCACGAGACCACAACCGGCATATAGCCAGCCCTTGACAAAAAAAAAAAAAACCTAATGATGTGTGGCTTATAACGTTTGGCGCTGCATGTTAGATCTTTTTTTCTACATGTTCCTTGGCTCAGCAGGCTAAGCCATGAGCTAAACTCAAAAAAGCTTCAGATATTATTTACACCTGACAAAAATCTATGCCAAGCAATTTCAGTTGTGCTACAGAAATACAGGAGAATATGTAAATCTGCAAACGCGATCACTTGTGCAATAAGAGTGCCATCCACGCATGGCCAATCCAAGAGGATGAGGCGAGCCTGTGGCCAAATTAAGCCGAAACGTTCAGTGTTTGCACGTGCGTGTTATGGATGAAAGTTTTCTTGCCTCAGCGCAGGCTTCGTAAAATCTTGATGCTCTAGTGTGCTTCCGTGACGATAATGTGATGAATGTGCTCTGTCTGCGCCAGGATAGGAGCTTCTCAGCCACCAATATCTACTCAAAAAAGTGGCACCAAGAATAGTGACAAGACGAGGAACAATGTTACTTCTTGTACTGTGTCCTCATTGTTTGGTGAGTTTAAACATTTATCACCTTACTGTTTTTCCTAATTAAAAACGTTGGGTGAAGCCGAAAGACCAGAAAAACAAGTCTATTATCCTCCGCCTCTGGTATGACAGCGATAGCAACGGTGCCTTGATCGGAATCCCAGACGGTGTAATAGATGTTGAATTAGTGATCACGTATAGCGTTGCCATTTGTTTTTGGGTTTGTCAATGTGTGCCAAAGAAAACAAAACATAGTTGAGATGAAAAACTGGAGCACAGCTAGCGAGGATAGTGGAAGTCTCTCAAGTCACGGAAAGCCTTTGTGCACTCTATGCACAATATGCATTTTGACCCCAAAACGCATTTATCACCTCACAATAAATGCTTTAGTCATTATGCTTTCTATGACGCAGTGAGGTACAATTGGCCCATCAAACATGTTCGGTTCGTCATTACGTCAAAACAATCGCATATATTCCACACGACCATTCCAATGTAAGCGTAGAATATTACAATGCTGCGATTTATAAATGTTGTATTAACTACAAAATCATACAACTTGCGGCTTTTGTGTTATCAAATATTCATGGCAATATATATATATATATATATATATATATATATATATATATATATATATATATATATATATATATATATATATATATATATATATATATATATATATATATATATATATATATATACAAGTAGGTTCTCCTTCGTGTGGAGAGTAACAAAGAAAGCGTATATTTCGCCAGTATCGGTCGGCCTCTGGCCTTCGTCGGCAATGAGGGTATATCCTATTCGCTTTAAGATTAATATTTTGAGAAAAAGCATGAACGAAAATACGCACTCACGACGTCACTCGCATAACGTAGTGAACCATGGAAGCCTTTCTATTTTTTTTTCTTTTCGGCATTTTTTCTGTGTTACCCGTGAAATCTTATAATATATATCAATATATATAATCATTATCTTATGGTATATCTGTTTTTGCATAAATTGCTTCGAAAATACTTCATGGTAATATATATATATATATATATATATATATATATATATATATATATATATATATATTTATATATGTAAGGGAAAGAAGTGTATACCTAGGGGCTCGTTTTTCCGTGTTCTGACACAATATTATTAAGATCTAAGAGACAGTAATGCCAAGAAATGTATAGAGGAAGTTATTACAACCAATGGAATGTAAATAAGACGACAGAAAAGTGGGTGAAAAAATAACCAGCCGTGAGCAGGATATATATATATATATATATATATATATATATATATATATATATATATATATATATATATATATATATATATATATATATATATATATATATATATATATATATATTCATTATCTTATGGTGCATCAACTTTAGCATGAAGTGCTTGAAAATTACTTCATGCTAAGGTAAAAGGTGTAGTAGGACTTCAACGCTGGAACGCTATCTAGTGAGGCTAGTCTAGCTGTCTCATATTCCAGGAATTAGAGGGTGTTCAATGGGATGTAATAGAGCTAAGCGACGTTAGGAAGACACGTAAGGCTTTTACAGTGCCGAAAAACGGACATGTTCTCTGCTACCATGGATTAGTTTAGAAAAAGAACTGGGAGTGGGGTTTCTTGTGCACAAGAATATCGCTGGCAACATAGAGGAATGCTGTAGCATGAGTGAGAGGGTAAGTATCATAATTAGGTTAACAAAAGGTACAAGATGAAGGTGGAACAGGCCTACGCACCTACATCAAGCAAAGATGATAATCTGGTTGAACGCTTTTATGAAGACGTAGAATCAGCCATGGATAAAGTAAAGTAAGAGTATACTATTCTGATGGGTGACTTTAATGCAAAAGTAGGCAAGAAAGAGGCAAGATACCATGCAGTGTGGGAATATGGAATGGCTCAAGAAAGGCCAGGGGGGAGTTAGCCGAGTTCGCATAACGTAATAACTTACGGATCTTGAGTACGCTCTTCAGAAAACAGGCTAACCATAAGTGGACGTGGTGAAGTCCTAATGAAGTCCATTTCATTCTGTGTGTACATACAGAATAAAATAGACTTCATTTTGTGTGCACACACAGGTATTGTACATGATGTTGAAGTATTTGGCAAGATCTGATTCAGTGACCATAGAATGTTAAGGGCTGGTTTCACCTAGATTTAAAAAAAAGCAAATATAAAAACTGGTACGCGAAAAGAAAATAATAAACTAGCGATAAAAGCGAGAGTAAAGAAAGTCAAAATCTCAATTCAGAGTAAATTCGAGGCACTAAACGAAGTAACCGACGTTAGCGCTGACACAATAAACGATAATCTTACTAACATCATCAAAGAGTGTGCAATGAAAGTCGGAGGTTCAGTCACTAGACACGACCCTGGCAAAATATCGCAGAAGACGAAAAAAAAACTTATTACGAGACGAGAAACCATGAAAGCCTCAAATGCAACCGACAAAGTAGAGCTAGTGGAGCTTCCAAAGTTAATCAATAGACATAAGGTAGCCGACGTCAGAAGGTATAGCTTGGAGAGAATTGAGCAGGCTGTGAAAAGCGACAGAAGCCCAAAAGTCGCAAAGGCAAACTTGTGAATAGGCAAAAATGAATGTATGCATTAAAGAACAAGGAAGGCAATGTCATAACCAATCTGGATAGGATAGTCGAGAGGACGGAGTAGTTCTACAGAGAGCTGTGCAGAAGCCAAACCAACGAGGATGATATCGTGAGAAACAATAATAGTTCAGAGGAATTGGCCATCCTACCAGTAATGACAGGGGAAGTAAGGAAATCCCTAGAAGTAATGCAAAGAGGCAAAGTAGTTGGTGAGGATAATGTAACAACGATTGATTGATTGATATTTGGGGTTCAACGTCCCAAAACCACCATATGAATATGAGAGACACCGTAGTGGAGGGCTCCGGAAATTTCGACCACCTGGAGTTCTTTAACGTGCACCTAAATCTGAGAACACGGGCCTACAACATTTCCGCCTCCATCGGAAATGCAGCTGCCGCAGCCGGAATTCGAACCTGTGACCTGCGAGTCAGCAGAATGTAACAAGGAACCTCCTGAAAGATGGCGGAGGAATTGTGTTAGAAAAACTGGCCACCTTATAAACGAAGTGACTCTTGACGGAAAGGGTACCAGAAGCTTGGAAGAACGCCACCATTATCTAAATTGGTAAGAAAGGAGATGCCAAGGACATCAAAATTACAGGCCAATCAGCTTACTGTCCGTTCTCTACACAATATTTGCAAAAATAATAGCCAATAAATTAGGGCGACAGTAGAGTTCGTTCAACTCAAGGACCAAGTAGGGTTTTGTACAGACTACTCCACAGTAGATCATATTCATAATATTAGGATAATAGAGAAATGTGGGGAATACAACCAACCTCTATACATAGCTTTCACAGATTACGAGAAGGCGTTTGACTCATTCTAGACATCAGCAGTAATGCAGGCACTACGGAATCAGGACATTGAAGAACCCTACATAGGCATGCTGAAAAAAATCTACTGTGAATCCACAGCCACCATAGTTCTCCACAAAGGAAGCGACAGAATCTAAATAAAGAAGGGGACAAGGCAGGGAGACACGATCTCTTCAATACTATTCACCCCGTGTTTACAGGAGGTTTTCGGGACCCTACGTGAAGAAGAGTAAATGGAAAATATCTTAGTAACCTGAAATTGGCTGATGACATTGCTTTGATAATCAATTCAAAAGACGAATTTGCAGCTTATCATTATAGAACTTGACACAGATAGCAAGAAAAGTAGGTCTGAAAACAAGTACGCACAAAACAAAAATGGTGTGCAACAGTCTCAGCAGAAAACAGCACTTTGCGGTAGGTGGAGAGACGATGGAAGTTGTAAATAAATTTGTCTACTTAGGACAGGTAGTAACCGCGGAGCCGAATCATGATAGAAAAATAAATAGAAGAATAAGGATGGAGTGGATCACATTCGGTAAGCATTCTCTAATCATGAATGGTAACCTGCCACTAACCCTGGAGAGGAAAGTATATAACAACTGCATCTTGGAGCAGAAACCTCGATGCTTACAACGAGTTTGCCTTAAATTGAGCATGACGCAGCGAGCGATGTAAAGGAAAATAATGGATGTAATCTTAAGAGACAAGAAGAAAGCAGAGTGGGTCAGGGAACAAAGTGATGTTAAGATATCATATTTGAAATCCAGAAAAAGAATTGGACATAGGCTTGGCAGGCACGTAGGACGTAGGCAGGATAACCGCTGGTCATTGAGTGTAAGTGACTGGTTTCCCAGAGAAGGCAAAACGCACGAGGTGGAGACAGGAAGTTTGGGGGGCTGATGAGATTAAAAAGTTCGCAGGTGTAACGTGGCAACAAAAAGCACTAGACCAGTACAGAACGCGGTCTTTAGCGTTATTGTATCCGCTATTGCAAGCAGCGAAATATGGACCAAGTAAGAAACGCAATTTATAGAATAGAGTCATTGCTTTTACGTTATGTTTGAAATATCCATTCTTCTGTTTTTTCCGAAGATTGACAGGTCGCCGGTGTGACTTTAAAGGACGCTCTGACGCTCAGCCACCCCCTTGAGCTGATAATATCACTCATAAACATCTTCTTCCTCTGTGATTGCCCATGCGGGGAACGAAACATTTGATGAACGAAACATTAGTTGATCAGCTAGATGAATACATCACGTAAGGTTTATAAGCTAGATGAATCACCTAAGCTTATCAGCTAAATTAATACAGATGACTTAACGAACACGCACTCATGGTCGCTTACAAAGCTTCAGCGGTAGTGAGCTATAGTTTCGCCGTGTGACGTCGTCGTTGTTTACTCGGGCAGAAAAAAATGTGAACTTACACCAGAAAACCACGAAACTAGAAACGGCAAAAAGAAAAATAACGCACGGGATAAGCTTTCTTGACAACAATGCGAACAAATTTGAGCATAGTAACTATAAATTTGGATATAATGTTTTTTTCTTGATGCTACGTGCCCGGACTACACGCAGAAGTGCAGTAAAAAAGTGCATGCGTCGACTCTGGGCTGCCGCTGAAAGTTGCCTTAAAGCATAGGAGTTGTTTGCAGTTACGTTTCAAAGCATTCTGTGGAATGCACTCTAACACTGTTTGTACACTTGGCGTTCAATATTCGTTTTGCTTATTGTTATTTGCGAGTGCGCCTACGTGTCAGTTATTGAGCTTTTGAACAAGCGACTCTGACCTTGAACACTTTCACATACAGAGTCGAAACGTTTGCGGTAATTGCGCAGATCTAAGCAAAAGAAAACAAAACACTTTTTAGTGCACAAATATGTTTTCCCCCGAACTTTTTTTATTAGAAAGACACAGTCATAATCAGTGCAAGTTTGATCAGTGATGTTTTATTCGCAGGGATCGTTGGTAATGAAATCGATCACTTTGTGTATAGTGTTACACTAAGCCATCACGCGTAGCTATAGCAACACTTCATGCCACTGGAGTAAGGCCGAGCTGCAGTGCCTCAGTACAAATTATTGCCTTTAAATCAGTCTTTCGGGCGACTTTTTTTATAAGGCTACAACTTTCATGGGACATATAAATATTACTTTATAAAGCTGCCTTTGTAGATTCCTGCACTGAAGATGGGCTGATTAAAATTTATGACCATAGAGTATAGACAGGAATAATGACCGTCACTTTATTTTCGATAAACGTAATGGTGATGTGGTAACTTTAGTAAGTGGTAACGCATTCCTTTCGTTTTACGTAACGCATAACGTATTTATATACTTTTCACCATAAGGCATAGCGCACTGGTTGAGTCATAGAGTTTCCAGAATATACTCTAGAGGGGACTCTGGTGCTAGTGTCTATGAGAGTTGCAACGCATGGCGCTTCAGCGAGCATGGAAGTTATAGGTATGACATGAATTTGCCTAGTCTTCGTACTTTACGCTCGTTCTGGCTTCGCGTGGCTTGAAGCTGCTTTTTCACAAAACAACAATCGGCAAATGTTCGGCCGTTTCGCTTCACCACCTAAATATTCTGGCCTTAGCACTTCGAATCGGGTCACAAAGTGAAAAAGGGTTTGTTCTTTTTAAATTTTTCATTTTCGTGAAACTCTGTGCGTTTTCGCCGACCGGATTTGGCAGCTTGTTTGTCATGAGCACCAAGAACGCAAGCATCATTTTAAATACGAAGCATTTCTTAGCGAACTTCGGCGACCTTGAATCTATATATATGAATATGTATATATGTATATATATATATATATATATATATATATATATATATATATATATATATATATATATATATATATATATATATATATATATATATATATATATATATATATATAGCCCTCTACGACATTTAGCTCTCCTGCCCGTTTGGATAATGGTATCGATATGAAACTTGGTATGATATAATATGACGGTATCATGAAGATAACTGAGAAGTCATAACATGAAAATCATGGCATATATATCATAAACGTCATGATTCACATGTCATGGTCCTGCTGTTTTGCGGGGGTTTCATTAACATGATAATTTGCAATACTGATACGGTATGAAATGACTGCACGGCGAACACAAGCGACAGACCCTAACATCAAAATTATGACATGCCTGTCATATGACAACATAACTACATGTCATACTCATAATATGCTCGCGGCCGTTTCGCTAGCTTTGCATATACCGAATTTGGTATTACGGGGCGTGAATTGATTTGTGGGGTTTAACGTCCCAAAACCACCATATGATTATGAGAGACGCCGTAGTGGAGGGCTCCGGAAATTTCGACCACTTGGGGCTTTTTAACGTGCACCCAAATCTGAGCACACGGGCCTACAACATTTCCGCCTCCATCGAAAACGCAGCCGCCGCAGCCGAGATTTGAACCCTTGACCTGCGGGTCAGCAGCCGAGTACCTTAGCCACTAGACCACCGCGGCGGGGCTACGGGACGTGAATAGATGACGAAGGTATGGGACTGGTGCAAACATGATAATCATGAGATGGGCGTCAAGTTACAACATGACTACATGCCATGCTCATGATGCGCTCTCGACCATTTCGCTAGCTTCTCATGAATCAAATTCGGTTTTACGGGACGTGAATGGATGACGAAGGTATGTGGCTGGTGCAAACATGATAATCATGAGATGCGTGTCATGCAAAACGTGACTACATGCTACGCTTAGGATGCGCTCACAGACGTTTCGTCAGCTTCACATGTACCAAATTCGGTATTACGTGACGCGAACGGATGACATAGGTAAATGATACGTCGAAACATGATGATCATGACATGCGTGTCATGTGACAACATGACTACGTCCCGCACCCAAGATGCGCTCGCGGCCATTTTGCTACCTTTACATATGCCAATATTTGGTATTACGTCACGTAAATGGATGACGAACGTATGTGACTGGTGCAAACATGATAATCATGAGATGCGTGTCATGTAAGAACATTATTATACGCCACTTGAAACGCCAATAGAATTCAAAATCAGCTGGCGCGCGTGCGCGACAGCATTCGTTTTATTGCGCCACGTCGGCGATGCCACGCCAGGCGCCCACACTGTCCCCTAGTAGAGATCAGTGGGTCTGCCCACTGACCTTCATTTTGGGTCTGCATGCCATATACTCGCAGGTCCGCGCCGCGCTGCGTTGCTTTGAAGAATGCACGTTTGAGAGCACACTGCGTCCCTCCGTCGTGAAGAGAGGCAGATGCGGTGCTGTCTAACGACGTTAGCGCGAAATTCAACATGTCGCATTTCGCGCCGTTTGCCACCGGGCCACACCGACGGACACTGGTCGTGGCGGTCGCGCCTGGCGTCGCACTATCGAGTGCTCGCGCTTTGCTAGCGTGGCGTTGCTGCGCCCAGCCTGCGGGTGCGTGAACGTTGCGTCGGAGTATAGTGGGTCCTTTATGACGCACTCGCCACCGTTGCGGTAGCTCCACATGTACCAAATTTGGTATCACGGAAAGTGAACAGACGACGAAGGTAAATGGCAAGTCCAAACCTGATAATCATAATATGCGTTCCATGTAAAACATTACCACATGCTACGCTCCTAGCGTTCGCAAGGACATTTCACTAGTTCCACATTTAGCAAATTTGGTATTACGTGACGTGAATGAACGTAGTTGTAAATGACACGTCCAAATATGATAATCATGATATGGATTTAATCAAAACATGACTACATGCTATGCTCATAGCACGCACGTGGCTGTTTTGCTAGCTCCATATACACCAAAGTTGTATAAGGTGACGTTAATAGATGACGAAGGTAAATGAAAGGTCCAAACATGAATATGATGACATAGAAGTCATGTACGGCATTACTTACCTCCACCTCATAACGTTGTGCTGATTTTAAAATGGCCTGTCACCCTTCCTCATTCGTGCTTCGAATATTACCGATTCCCACAGTACGTGGGATCTGCCAGTTTTTCCTTGAAAGGAAAATGAAAACACAAAAATAAATGAAGGTACAAATGCGTTTGCCACCCTCAAGCACGAAGGCTAGGCAAATCTATGTCATACCCATAATTCCTATGATCGCTGAGCAATCGCAGTGCTAGAGTCCTCTCTAGTTAATTTCAGGAACTCAACGGATTGAATTTCATAGCATAACATTGAACACTTAGGTGTGTGTGTGTGTGTGTGAGGCTCTTTGGGTGCTACTCTGTATAGGGATGGGGAAGAGAACACAAAGAAATTGAAGGAGAGGAAAGAAAAATATGAAAGAAATATAAATACGTAGTGTCCATGTCAACTAGATGAAATTATATACAATAATATTTCCAGGTAAATTAAGCCTTCGTTATGTGAGGTAATATAATAAAGAGCGCTCCTATGACCCAACTTCGACAGGTAATTTGCTTATCTCAGTACAACGCACCACCGTTTTGAAGGCCCGTGGACTGGGCCTAATATGTGACGCAACGTTAACTGGTCGGGGCAAATCATGTGTATTTCTTAGGTGTCCCTTTTTGCTTACTCCCTTCATTCAAGCCTATCCCAGTGAAATACGACTAAACGTAGAAATTAAAAATACAACTTGTAGCATAATCCGGGTCTATTATGAAGTTCCACAAGAATGTGTGATTAGAGCCCTATTGTTTCCAAATTTTTCGAATGATTCAGTGGCAGCTATTCCTCAAGATGTATTAGTTCAGCTATTTGTGGACGACTACGAGTATTAAAACGAATGCTATCAGAACATTATAAAAGACACGAGCAAAAACTAATCTTTGCTATTTTTCAGTGGTGTCTAAAATGTTCATTGGAGTTGAAAAGTGAGAAATGTATCCTCTTACGAATAACTAGAAAAAAATCAGTTTTTTTGCTTTGTTGTCTCATGTCACTGTTACGTAGTGAATTTAAAGTACAAACATCAATGAGTTATCCCTCCAAACAAGTTGATATTGCCAGACCATATTAGTAATAATCATTAGTAAAAATTCATTAAGCGTAACTGACTGGATTCCCAGAGAAGGCAAGCGGGATAGGAGGAAAGAGAAAGTTAGGTGAGCTGATGAGATTAGGAAGTTTGCGGGCATAAAGTGGCAGCAGCAAGCACATGACCAAGTAGACTGGAGGAACACGGGAGAGGCCTTGTGCTGCAGTGGACATAGTCAGGCTGATGATGATGCTGAAGTTTGAAGTTTAACATTATTAGCAATGTAACAATACACAAAATGAAAGAAACGTTTTACAGAATAGGCTTTCATAACCTGAACACTGTAGGATGACCCACGATAAAAAATGCATGAAAAAAATTGCAATGACAAATGGCAAAACGAAATAGTATAAACAGAACAATGTACATAACAGGGTATATAGCAAAACAACAAAATGAATAAAACATAGTAATTGATACAACTACAACAATACGAACGCTGTATCACAAATCAGAAAGAACTGCATAGAATAATTTATAATGTTAGTAGATATAAAGTTTTTTTGAATGCGTATAGGTCAGCTGTATGTTTAGGTCAGTATAAATCTTTGTATGTAGTATAGGTCAGTATAGGAATAGGTATTTGAATGTGTATAGGTCAGTATAGTACAGTGGGGAAATAAAGTTCCATAACGAAATGGCTGTGAATGACAATGACTTTATGCCGTAATTAGTGTGAACTCAGGGTAGCGGTAAACTTCCTTCTACTGCAAAGCGAGTGCGATTGGTAGTTTCTAGTAAGTCACAGTTAATGAGATGCAAAGTTAGCCGACAGTTAATTATAATAAAAACAAACAAGTACAATGAAATACAATGAGCTTACTAACACAAAAAATATTGTATTGTTTAAGCAATGAAATAGCGTTAGAACGACGAGAGATCAAAGGGATAATGCGGATGGCTTGATTTTGTATGTGTTGCATACATGAGATGTAAGAATGGTAGGTAATCCTCCAGGTATTTATGCCATAGTTAAAATCAGTATAGATGAATAAGAAGTAGACTGATAAGAATTAGGGGTCTTGTCTAAGTTAGGGGTCTTGTCTAAATTAGGCGTCTTGTCTAAACGTACACCAAGAAAGGGAACAGAATCGCAAGCATCGATAGTATTAGGACCCTATGTTACAGCAGCAAAAGAGAACAACTGTTTTTGAGATAATCTGAATACCATAAACTGAGATTTAGAGGGGTTTATATTTAAGTCATTGTTGTTACACCATAAAGCCACATCATTCAGTACATAGTTTAGTTTGAATATTAAAGATAGAACTGTTTTGGCTTTACACGATACTGTGGTGTCGCCAGCGTACAACACACAGTGGGCAGACCATATCACATAAGGGAGATCATTTTTTATAAATAACAAACAAGAGGGGGCCAAGAATGGACCCTTGCTGAACACCTTGATTAGTAATCTTAGTGTTAGAGTAAGAGCCACTAGTAAAGACCACATTTTGTTGGTTAGACAAATAACATTCTAGAAAGTTCAAAGGTGTCCGGTGATACCGTAAGATTCTAACTTATTGAAGGGAATGGAGTGAGTGAGCGTGTCGAATGCTTTTGTTAAGTCTACAAATACTGAACCCGAGAAGTTACCGCTGTCGATGGAATGTTTGATGTAGTCAAAGAAAGCAGAGCATGGTTAGTGGAGCTTCCATGACGAAAGCCAAACTGGGAAGGCTTTATAACATTAAATTTCGTAAGGTAAGTATTAAGATGTTTAACAAACAGATGTTCAATTAGTTTGCCTCATGATGGAAGAATAGATATATGCCCATACTTTTAATGGCAGCTTTATCACCATTCTTAAAAATTGGTATGGCCTTTGCACGCTTTATTGAGTCGCAAAACGAACCCTAAAGAAGATGAGGTCAATTATAGAGAATAAGGGCAGAGAAATGATATTAGCAATCATCTTTAAATGACACGCACAAATTTTATTTAAAACAGGAGAAGTATTTACAAGATTGTAAATTGCTGATACGATTTCGCCAGCTGAAGAGGGAAGAGAAAAAATGAGGAAAGTAAGCGAGGTAAACCAGGTGAAGGAACATTTAAAGAACAATTGGATAAGGGACAGAAATCCTCAGAAAACGCATTAGCAATGTCGTCAGAAAGACAATAGGTAGTGTTATGGTGAGTGATTTTTGTTATGGGCAGGTTGATTGCACGTAAATTTAAGAATTCATTAAGCAGTTTCCATTGTTCTTTAGGATGCTTTTTATTCTTCAAAAGTTTTTATTATAGTAAAGTTTCTTGGAGCGTTTTAATAAAGAGTTAAGAATATTACAATAACTTCTATAATAAACTGCCAAGGTGTTATTAAATGGTTGCCTCTTCACTTTCCTATAGAGAATATGCTTTTTTCTTAGACTCATTAATAAGGCAGATATCAACCAAGGGCTTTGAGGCTTTTGAAATTTCTTGTTGCGAGCAAAGAAATCAGTACTGGCAGAAGTAGCTTCCGAGAATGAAAAAGAAAATGTATCAACCGCTGATTGAGGATCTATTTGTGAGATAACTTTGGACCAGTCACATTTTGAAATAGCAAAGATGAAACTTACTTTGTGAAAGCGCGTGGTAGTCAAGACTGTGTTGATTCGAGCTATAGGGCTATCAAATGTGATGAAGATAGGATAATGATCAATAAAGTCGACATGTACTACTCCAGATACTTTAGGACTGAATTCAGAAATAAAAATATGATCTAAAAGAGTGTTGGAGCCACGTGTGTTGGATCTAATATGCGAATCAATGAGGCACATTAACCCGTACCCTAGAAGGCAATCATTATAGGAAATGGTATTATTCGAATAAGCATCTAATAAGTTAATTTTGATATCGCCTACCAACACTAAGTTTATGTTCTCTAAGGATAAATTATACAGAATGGTCTCAAGAGCCGATAGGAACTGAGATAGTGAAGAAGAAGGTGAGCGATAGGTAGAACCAAGTACTAGATTTTTTTTTCTGTGTAAATTGAGGCTGCTCAAATTCTATCAAAACTGATATGCAATATGGAATGGCAGTTGAAAAATCCAACCTGCGACTATACTTGTTTTCAGAATAAATGAAAATAGCTGAGCCACCGTAGGCGTGAGACACACGGTGACAATACTCAGACTTGTTCGACGTAAAACCACACAAGTCAGAATCGACATCGGAAAGCCAGGGTTCCAATATACATATGAATGAAAAAAGGTGTATCGTAGAATGAATGAAATCCCTAATGTTATCATGATTCCTTTACAAGCTATGTGCACTGAAATGAGCCAGAGAGCGATGTTCATCTGAGAGTAATTGAATAAATTCATCAGCAGAAAAGGACTTGATTGAGAGACACTCGCCAAGGACAGAAACTGAGTGAGAAAAATAAATACAAAAAATTGGCAGATCGCACGTACAGTGGAAATCGATGATATACCAAGCACGATTGGAAAAGGTTGATAAGTGACTTTAAAATCAGCACAATGCTACGAGGTGGAAGTAAATGATGTCGTACATGACTTCCATGTCATGATTAAAATGTTTGGACGCGTCGTTTACTTTGGCCCTTTATTCACGTCACGTGATACCAAATTTAGTATATGTGGAGCTAGCGAAACGCCCATGAGCACGCTATGGGTGTGGCATGTTGTCATCTTCTTACATGACACGCGTGTCAAAATTTTATAGTTTGCACCAGTCATATATTTTTTCACCCATTGACGTCACGTAGCACCAAATTTGGTACATGTAGAGCTAGCAAAACGGCCACGAGCGCATCATGAAAAGCTCAATATACTCCAGTGTAGCGTTGACGCGCGTGCACGCTGAGCACAGTGACGTAGGTTAGCAAACACGAGCACTCCATAGTCGGAAGCAAGACGGGACCAGCGCGACCAGCGTCCATCGGTGCATCTCGACGCCAGCCGGCGCGAAATGCGACATGCTGCATTTTGTGCCGATGCGTTACCCAGACAACACTGCGTCTCCCTGTTTTCATGACGGAGAGACGAAGGAAACGCTGAAACGCACATGCGTCAGAGCAATGCCGCGTGGCGCGTACCTGTGAATATTTGGCAGGGCCGGCGCCTGGCGTAGCCCTGCCTGGCGTGGCCAACGAAATGAACGCAGACGGGCACGCGCGCCACGACAAGCCGAAATGTATTGGCGCCTTGACTGTGGCATGTAGTCATGTTCTCACATCACAAGCATGTTATAATTATCATTTTTTGCGCCAGTCACATACCTTCGTAGTCCATTGACATCACGTGATGCCAAATATGGCATATGTGAAGCTAGCGAAATGGCCATGAGCGTATCATCAGTTTGCCATGTAGTCATGCTGTTACATGACGCACATGTTGTGATTATCACGTTTAGATGTGTCGTTTACCTATGTCGTCCATTCGCGTCACGTGATGCCGAGTTTGATACTTATGAAGCTAGCGAAACGGCCGCGAGCGCATCATGAGCGTAGCATGTAGTCATGTTGTTACATGACACGCATCTCATGTTTTGCATGCTTGCACCAGTACCATACTTTCGTGATCCATTCACGCCCCGTAATACCAAATTCGGTATATGTGAAGCAAGCGAAACGGCCGACAGCGCATCATGAGCGTGGCACATAGTCATGTTGTTACATGACACGCATCTCATGATTATCATGTTTGCACTAGTCACATACCTTCGTCATTCATTCATGTACCATAATACCAAATTTGGTAAAGGTCACGCTAGCGAAATGGTCGCGAGCGCATTATGAGCGTGGCAAGTAGTCATGTTGTTACATGACACGCATGTCGTGATTTTCATGTTAGGGTTGGTCACTTGTGTTCGCCATGCAATCATGTCATACCACACCAGTTTTGCAACATGCCATGTGAACGAAACCACCACAAGATCTGCAAGACCATGAAATGTAAATCATGACAATCATGGCATACATGTCATGATTTTCATGTTATAACTAGTCAAATATGTTCTTCATGCAGTCGTGTAATGCCATACTAAGTTTGGTATCAATACCATCATTGAAATGGGCAAGACAACTAAAAGTCGTAGGGGGCTAGATAGATAGATACGCTAAAAGTCGCCGAAGTTTGGGAAGAAATGCTTCGCATTTAAAAAGGTCTTAGAATCGATGACAGACAACTCAGTCGAAAACTTGAAGGTCGTTCTCAGACTTTATAATGAACACTTTGCTGCTACTAGTCTGACGAGTCTTAATCTGGGAGTTGTACATCCATAAGAACTGCCAGCTCCTTTCCTTCTTCAAAGCTAGTGCATTTGAAAACAAACGGTTGTTCTCGAAAGTAAGGTGATCATTTACAAACACTGGAGCATCAGTGAAACCAGAAAAGCCAATTTAGCCAGTAAACAGACGGGATTTGCAAGCACAACGCACAAACTCGCCTTTCTTTAGACTTTGTGGCCACACATGGACAACGTCCCAGTCAGAGGGAGAAACAGGGCAGCTGATGGCATCGCCAATAGTTTTCACGATTGCAAGGCAATTTTGATGATGATAATGATGATGCAGATAATTCGTAATATTTTACAGCTGCATTTGTAAAACTAGGAATCTCACAAAGGAAAGTGAAAACTGTGCTTGGCTCATGATGCACACTTAAAAAGTATGTGAGACTCTTTTCAGACGGTTGTGCTTTGCCACGTGTATGAATCTTGCGCTTTGCCACGTATACGAAGAGAGACGGGTGACGCTCCTGATGGGTCAGAGTCGGCGTGCTCTAGGTGCATCCTCTGACCTTCTTAAAAAGAGCGAAAGACTGTCTTGCAAAGGATTACATTATCTCTTCTTAGAAATTAGGTGACTCCCGCTGGCGACGCTTCTGCGTGGGTCAAGCGGCCCTACGGCTATTATAAAATGCTCAATTGACCCATGCCCTACTTTTGTGCGACTACTGGAGGAAATAGTGAAGTATTCTTTCAAAGCAACTGTAACAAGATTTGCCGTTGTGGCCAGCAACCACAAATAAAAGTTGTTCACATTTAGCATTATTTCAATAAAACTTGTTAAAACAACGATGTTTCATGCAGAGTAAAACAAAAAATGCAAATATATGGTATATGAATCACAATGAGGGGGAGGAGGTATTTCTCAGTTACAAGCTTGTAAGAGCATAGCAACCAAAATTCGTGTGATGTGCAAAATGTCAAGACATTTGGAATAAAGTGCATGTATAAACATTACGTTTTCAAATTCATTCGTAATAGTTATAAATAAATAAATAAAGAAGTGGTGATTGCAGGAGGAATGAAATTGTGACTTGTTATGTTGTCGCTGCTATTCAGTGTGAGCAGCGATGAAAAATGGAACCTAAAAAGAACAACGCGATATGAAGATGAGAAAACGAAATAGTACATAGTCTGCAAAATCCAAGTAATATTCAAACACACATAAAGAAAGCTATATATATATATATATATATATATATATATATATATATATATATATATATATATATATATATATATATATATATATATATATATATATATATATATATATATATATATATATATATGCTGTTATCGTGCAAGACACCGCCTCGAAATTGTAGCGTTTGTAACACCTTACTAGGTACCAAACTAGCACCTCATGAGGACGTTGGCTTCTTTCACGCAACAAGCGCAATTATTATAGTCTCATTTGCCTAGGTGCCACTCAATTCTTGTCCTGCATCGTCTTGTCCAACAAAAGGAAATGCAGGTTCGACTGCCTCGTTGGCAGGGTGAACGCCGCTGTTGATTTTCTCATCACTAGTGGTGGGAAAATCTAGCGCTGTGCCATCTACCATCTAGCGCTGTGTAGTTTGTACCTACGAAAACAGTACACTCACCGTCAACAGGCGCACGTTGTCCATGTCTGCAGCGCCATAAATATTCCTTACTCCAGGCGTCACTTCGAGCGTGGAGCCTGGCATGACCACTTCCGATGATGCGCATCTTCGCTCCAACTGAAAGCTACAGGAAACGGGACCACCGCAGCCAACGCAACGCATTTAAAAGATGAAGAAGAGAGAGATAGAGACAGAGGGGCTTACTGATGGAGGCGTCACAGCAGCAGTGACACACGACACAGGGTGAGCGGAGAACCCACCTCAACGACGCCGAACGGTAAACGCGCGATATGTATGGGTAGACTGTACTAGAAGTAGTATGGGGTATACGGCGGCTTCATCGACACGGAGCTAATCAAAGCGCGTTTCACGAGAGTGCTGTGTCTCTGCTAGAAATGAAAACTTTTTTTTGCTGGGGGCAAACTTCCTCTTATCCTAACCTAGTGGTCTAACATTTTTTTGCATCAGGCGTAACCAGTAGTATCTCCCGAACAGTAAAATAGATGTCGCTGTCTCATAGAAGCGCATAGAGTAACTGCATATGGTATCCCTATAGAATGCAGAGTAGAGCCTTTGTTTTCTAACCTCACTAGCAACCATGCATTGCAGAGAAGCTGGTGCACAGGCCGCACCACCGAAAGTGGTGGCCATCTACCTGGCGTCTATCAAGTGATTATCGTGCACTCTGTCGATCGTTATCAAGAAACTGGCGCTTTCAATTGCTTTGGATTCATGCCCTTGAGCTTCGACAGCAAAGTAATTGCGCTGATTCGGCACCATGTTCGAAACACGTACTAAAATAACCAATTGAGTGAGCTTAGCGGGGCGCTTCTTGAATATCGGAGACCTATATTTTGTGTTCATGAGTTGTTGCTCATCTTTTATAGCTGGCGCCACTTGACAACGCGGTAATAGCGGTGCACGTTATTCGGAACAACTCTACGCCTTTGCGTTTTGCGTTACCGGAGAGACATAAAAATGGTTTTGAACTTCCGTAGCACAGTCCCGAAAGCAGATGTTTCCTCTTTCTTCGCTGGTCGTTGACACGTCAAGCAAGTCAACTGGCAATCAGTGACATGCTTTGCCTATCGCTGACAGCAGTGTGGGAGCGGTCTAGATGGTATTCTACGTCTTAAACAGCGGAAGCGCAACGAGGACAAGCTCTTGTCCTCGTTGTTCTCTTAGTCTGTTGTTACCTTTTTTGCGCTTCAGCTGCTTAAGCAAATCACCAGCAAAAACAGAGCACGCCTTCGCCGCGCAACTATGGCTGCCAACCAGGAAACATGGCAGACCTACGCGCTGCCCTGCTTCAGTAGGGAGCACATACACGTACTTTAAAAGTACACACAAGCTGTAGTTGAGTTATAATATAATAGATGTCGCTGTACCGATACTCTCTAATTCGATGCTGCGCAGGCTGTGCCTGGGGGCGCGGGGAACAAGTGCCTGTTTGAGTCTCCTGGATCGTCGTCGTACATGTTGGATCATTGCTGGGGCATGGACGAAGCGGAGGGCCGTCGCGGCTCGTGCTCATCAACAGACAGACAGACAGACAGACAGACAGACAGACGGACAGACAGACAGACAGACTGACAGACGCACAGACAGACAGACAGACAGACAGACGGACAGACGGACAGACGGACAGACGGACAGACGGACAGACAGACAGACGGACAGACAGACAGACAGACAGACAGACGGACAGACAGACAGACAGACGGACAGACAGACAGACGGACAGACAGGGAGGCAGACGCTTTGGGCCCCAACTCATCATCATGCACTCCGAGGATATGCGGCGATTTTGTTTTTGCGTCCGCCCTCAAATAGGGGTCTAGAGAGTACCCGAGAAGGATTAGCGTTTAATAACCTTCATTGAATTCTTTTTTTTTCTTAGTGTGAAGCTTTGTGCGGCTGCTACTCGAATACGCCTCACACGTACTGGAGCCGCATACTAAAGAAAGAAAAGAAATATATCCTGAAGCCAAAAGTGTTATTCAGAAAGGCTGGTATGAATGTACCGAAGAACTATGACAAGAAAGCTTCTCTAATAGTTAATGCGTGCGCAGAAACGCACATGCACACACACAAAAATTTTCTTTAGAGGGATTCTGAGGAACAAGACTCCGTTTGGCTGGAAAATTTTAGAGTTTCGTAACTTTAAAGTATTTGCGTTTATAACTAGTCTGTAATTTATTATATTACTTTACATACGTCATTACTGAATAACGTTTGGGATACACAATAATAAAGGATGCGAGTAAGGCCCGGAACAACCAGATGGTAATTATGTTAGCGTTTACTTTTTGGCTAACCTCCCTGTTTTTCCTCATTTATTCCTCCTCCTCCTTTTTTAGCTAGCCTGTTTCCAATAAACCAAGTAGCCCTCATGCAAGAAGTTCAAAAAGCCTTGTCCATAATGGAAGTCTATATATTTTGCCCCAATTAAATTACACGTTTATTCTAGATAAAATGCAAAACATGCGTGTGTGTGCCACGTTTTCAGAACAAACTTAAAGGGACACTGAAGAAGAGAAAATTTTTTCTATGATGTGTGAGTTACTAATTCACCATTCTAAAATTATCGCGTTCTTCGTCACAAGATCCTCGGTAAGCACGAAAAGGCGCGCAAAAATAAAATGTGGTTGGCGACGCCACCTTGAAAATCAGGCAGCAGAAGTCATCACATCTAAATCCTGACAGAGCCTAGGTAGATCCTTGTAGGTGGGAATGAACTAAATTTATCTCGGAGTGGCCTATAGACTGAACAAAGCAAGTTTTAAAATACTTTGAAGAGCAAGTACCCTCAATATACGACGAATAACGTTGAAAATGTGTGACACCACAGGCGAAAATTGCGTGAGATCCTGGAATGAAACATGACATTTAGGTTTTAGGAGAGCAGTTTAACAGCTTAAACCAAGGCATTTTTTATCTTCAGAGTTACTCTATGAAATGAATAAAAGTCTGAGCCCGACCCAACTATCTCCAACACAGGCCCGGCCCTAAGCACGAAGATTGAGGCCCGAGCCTGGCTGCAGCGCATCCTGCGCAGTGCTCTACCGGGTCACCATATCCCACGACCATGACATCGATGCAGATGACGATTACGAACAACGACTGGCTTGTGCAGTATATGAGGTCTCGATATGCTCTACAATGCATTTCGTATAATTGGATTGATTGATTTGTGGGGTTTAACGTCCCAAAACCACCATATGAGTATTAGTGACGCCGTAGTGGAGGGCTCCGGAAATTTCGACCACCTGGCGTTCTTTAACGTGCACTCAAATCTGAGTACACGTGCCTACAACATTTCCGCCTCCATCGGAAATGCAGCCGCCACAGCCGGGACTTGATCCCGCGACCTGCGGGTCAGCAGCCGAGTACCTTAGCCACTAGACCACCGTGGCGGGGGCTTCGTATGATTGGAAAGCACCAACAAGCACCAGGGGGACGTGCCCATACCTCGTATTTGCCAACTTCAGGCTCAATTCGTTACCACAAAGCAGTAATAATGAAGGTAAAATGACATTCAACACTCCACACAGCATGTCAGTGATAACGAATAAACATCGCACATAACTGTACGCCACAGGCGCTCATTTAGATGCGTGAGTGTTTTATGTCACGGGTGATCATTGGTTAAAACGAACACGCACACTGCTGCGCCCCCTCACCAGCATTCACTTAGTGGATATGCCGTGATTTTATCACTTTTCTTTTCAACGTTCTACTTTCTCTGTGTACTTTATCTCTGGTTCACATATTTCACGTGTTCCACTATAACGAGCAGAGTCTTCATACGGCGCTCGCACCTGCTGTACACGGGGGCGTGGCGTCCACCACAGTGGAGCAGTAGTTATGATGCTCTGCGGCTGCCCCAAAGGTCACGGGTGCGATCGCTGTCGCATTTAGATGGAGGCGAAATGCTAGAAGCCCTTCTACGCTGCTTTGTCAGAGCATGTAAAAAAACACCAGATGGCCGAAATGTCCAGAGCCACCCACAAAAGCATATCTCAGAATGATTTTGTGGCTTGAAAACGTAATATTTTTAATATTAATATTAAAAATAATTATAATCATAATAATAATAATATTAATAATGATATTAGTATCGTGGGAAGTCGGTGTTGCTAAATTCTTGTGGCGCGTACATACAGGTTGAGTTTCACACGACGGACCACGAGTTACGGGTAGCCTTGAAAAGCCGCACTTACCTATGCCTTTCATGCCACGCTGCCTCAGCTCTTTCCATCCGGCACGAAGCTATTTGTTCGAGATTATCAAGGGCTTCAGGAAACCAATAAGGCTCTCGTGGCTGCATCTGGTCTCGTCGTACTGCCGTGCTGTAGCCGCGGCTCAGGTTCCACAATGGCTTTACGGGGATCTCGTCAATCAGGTACTTCCTTTTCACCGGACTGCTGACGTACTGGCGCTCTGGACCCACGAGCGAGAAATTTCTAATCTCGGTTGGTTCACCGAAACTGGGACTCTCATCTCGCCACCAGTCGACGGTGTCGTACACTCTCATGGAAGCGACGCGGTCGCCTGCTATAGTGCTGTGTGTTCTATCAGCGCGCCAATCCAACTTTCCCCAAGAGCTCCCCGCCATGCTTGAGACAGTACAAGAGCTTTGTGTCTGTCTGCCTTGCTGGTCGAGGGTTCTTTGCAAACGCATAAGGAAAACATCGCTTGGTGGCGCTGCGACTGCTGACAGGCAGTGCCATCTCTGGGAGACTCATAGAAACTGTGCATCGCGCGCTCTCCCTGCCCGCCGACGCGCAGCCGCGACTGCCGCTTGCTTACGTGCACGAGCGGATAGGGTTACCAACCCACGAACGAAGGAACTCAGGAGGGGAAGGAGGGTATACATTTACGTTGGGAGGAGGCGAAATCTCTTCTCTTTATTGCAGTATCTTCCTGACATGTTTATTGTTTCTTTACTATTGGGTCATCTTGCAATGAAGCCGCACTCCAGCTCACCACGTGCTCCTCACACCTCTTGCCCTTCCTGCAGAAGGTACTGGCACAAGGTCCCGGCACTTCACACGGAAGCTCACACCTCTCGCGGCCACCGCTAGCCGTTGCAGTGGAGCCTCGTGCGTGCAATCTTAGTGTTCCGTGTAAGTTGGGCGTGCGTTGTATCAAACGAATATCCTAACTAGACAGTCTGAAACAAATCTGGGGTACAGAGCTGTCCCGGCAGGGTTGGTGTGGAACTCTGGGCGCTGCATGAAAATTCGGGACAGTCCCGCAGAATCCGAGAGTGGTGGTAATTTGACGTGCTGAGCGCGCGCGACGCCTCAAAATGTACCACCTGCAGGGCGGCTTCTAAAAGATTTCTCAGCTCGGCAAACACTTCTAAAAAAGTATCTAGTATATGGAGGAAAGCTCGTTAGCCACGTTTACGATGTGGAGCAGGCGGTAGAAGACGCCAGACTGAATGCGAAATGCAGTTCTCCAGTCTGACAATACCGTCGGCGACGTATGCCTCGAAGTGTCTCATTCTGTCAGCATGGAGCCGCGTACTCTATCAATGTACCACGTTGTCGTTTGTGAAAAGCATACATTTGTTGTTTTGCTGTACCATTCTGGCAGTAGAAGTCATTTACTGTCGTGAACGAACGTTAGCGGAGTGCGAAAAAAAAGTACGGTCACGGCGCCACAAGTCTGAGAAGGTCAAGCCGTGCGTGCCGCGGGTCAGGGATATCTTCTAGCAGTGGCAGAAGTTGAAGCATGGCCAGGTTGAAGAGAATTGAAGAGAGCACTGAATCCTGTGGTGTAACATAACCCGCTGACGTCTCCGCAAGGCAGCTAGCTGAGGCTGAAGTGCGAAGCAACTTCTCACCGAGTTTTTTTTCCCGGATCTCTCGTCACGTTTGCACTCTCGTTTGACGAGAATATCGAGTTTACAGGCATTGAACACCTGCTGCACAAACGCGGCTCATGGTGACAGGTGCTGAATCACAGGCGCGATGTGGTATCGGTCACGCGACGCGCAATGGGCGCGCACGTAGAAGCACACTCGAAGCACTCCGCGGAGTGTAATATATTGCAAGGCATGTGTTGCTGCCTTAATTTTCTTTGTGAACGCGCTCCTGGAACATCTTCAAAAAGTGCTCACTTGAAGTTGGTTTTTAATTATGCGCCGTCATGTAACACGCTGTTGATCATTTGCACATGAACAAGCTTGGAGAGGTATGCGAATAACATAGCAACTGGCCACCAAGTGTAATATTTTTCTTTCTCTCACAGTTCACAAGGTCATACTAAAAAAATTCGGGTTCATGTATTAGAGAAGGGACGCGCACTTGCAAAGCTGCCATTAAAGCACAAATCAAGTATGCACTTGCAATATGCATTACGCATGAATAATGAAGCGAATTCGTGTTCCAGTAAGCCCGAAAGGGGGGGGGGGGCAAGCCAAGCGGGACACTGGAATGACGCCTTGAAGGGGACGTCTTGAAAGTCATCCTATAATAGCTGGCGAAACCATCACGCTGAACTTTTCGCTGATTATGTATTGTAAATGCGTCAATACTGATCATTTTACACATACTCTGGTTTGATTGACTAATTTTCAAACAACGGAGTTCTTCTTAATGCAAACTCTCGTGGAGCGTTCGCAAAAACTATCGTCTTGCCGGCACCCACTTTCTTCGTCCTTTTCTTATTGGTTTACTTCTCTATCCGAAAAGGCGCGCACGCTCTACCGCTTCTCCAGTTCGTGTGGCGTGACTGTAATAACCAGGATAGGCGTGAGGACCAATACGGAGAGAGAAAAAGTGATGGAAAGAAGAAACAAAAGTAAAGAGAAAGAAACAAAAAAATAATATTATTCTTTATACGAATGTAGAAAAAAACAGCACACAGATACAAAATTGGCTGGCCGAAGCCTCATTAGACTTGAAGTGCAGAGCCAACAGACACCAGACCACAACGCTTAATATATCTGAGACCACATAGATGAAGGCACTTTTTTTCATTCGCTTATGTATACAAAATAAAGACGTGCTTGTACGACAGTGGAAAACAAAATAAATATGATATTAATACAAGCCACGTCATCAATTTGCAATAGCAACAATACATACAAGCCACGTCAACAATAGCAACAATACAAGCCACGTCACCAATTGTGAAATAGCAACGATACAATCTTCTGCGTCGACCACCCGACGCGCTACGCTGAAGCTGCGGCGATACCTACGCAGTTTATGCTTCGCCTTACAATAATACGTCATGGCCCTCCACGAGTTGTCATTAGCAACCGGGCACGTCAGTTCGTCGACGACGTTGTTGAGATCCTGCGCCTATCTGTGAGCCAACTCCTCCATGCGGCCTGCCCTCACTCACAGACCATTGCTAACAAACATGTTGCCGATTTATGTTGATGCCAAGCAACACAAATGGGGTGAAGTACTGCAACGTATTACATACTCATACAACAATGGGAAGCCCGAGACGACAGGATACTCAACCCTTCTGCTTTACCCCCCCCCCGCCCCCTAGCATTTGTCTCGACGACATTCTGCTTCTTACGTTGTATGTGAAAACATCGGTTGCCGAGTCACTATGCCGTGCTGAAGAATCTCGTCGTATTGCACGCCTCCAAACCATAGAATCTCTACAGCGCTACAAGAGCCGGTACAACGCCCATCATCACTCCGTTACTTAAAGGTTACCTGGACGCCTGCCCGCAAACGTGCTTTGTGCCAAACGTTCTTGGCCTGCTACTTTGGACCATTTTTAATTCTCGACCAGATCAGTCATGTTACGTACGATAACTCCGGCGTCACAAACGATGGTCGGCGTTCTAGCAAGACACAACCAACACATGTCATGAGCCTTAAGCCATATTCCCGTCTACATTCCCACTGACTCACCCAGTGGAGATCGTCTGCAAACGGGGAAACGAAATATCTTATCAATGGGCGCATGAAGAGGACGAGGAGGCACTGGCTCGCGAGCAGCTCAGTCTCCAGTTTTTGGCTCTGAGCCGTGATTCTCGCAATCATTCTTCATAGTGTGAATAAACACGTTCCATCGCCACAATATGTCAGCGGTAACCCGGCACGCTAACCTGCATGAACTGAATAAAAATATTCACTCACTCATTGTACATATTGTTACGGGGTCGGTGACTTCTGTACAAAATGCATTTACAGAGGAAAAGCCACAGGCAACAGTCACAATTGCTGATTGGCACACACGTGTGCCTGTCAGCTGATTGTGTCTTTCTTCTTCCTTTACTTCATATCCGTAACAAGACCTCCGGGCGTTGGAGCGCCGTCACGGCGCGAGTCCGGAGAAGTGCAATAGAAGTAGGGTTTCATGCACGAAACATGGGCAATGTCAACAAGCGACGAACTTGGTGACGTATTGGAGTACAATGGCACTATCTCGTAGTTGACGTCGCTAACTTGACGTAAGACGAGGTACGGTCCTACGTATCGGGACAAAAGTTTTCCGGAGAGACCTACACGGCAACACGGTAACCAGAGCAGCAAGTGGTCACCTGGGGCTAACGTTATATTACGATGCCGGAGGTCGTAGCGGGCTTTTTGCATATCCTGTGACCTGGTGAAACGAGACTGGGAACTTGACGAGCCATGTGAGCCCGATCAATGGCTTCGCGAGCGCAATCAGAAGCAGATGACTTCAGAAATAAGGTGGTTTGAATTGGCAATATGGTGTCGCGACCATACAAAAGATAGAAAGGTGAGAATACCGTGGTGTCATGTCAAGAGATTTATATGCGAAAGTCACATAGGCCAACATGGTGTCCCAGTCACGATGATCTTTTGAGACGTACATCAAAAGCAGCTGAGAGCGTGCGGTTGAGACGTTCAATTAGGCCATTATTTTGTGGGTGGTTGGCGGTAGATAGCTTATGCTCTGTAGCACATGATCGAAGGAGGTTGTCGACAACTTTGTACACGAAAGAGCGGACGGGCTTCGTAAAAAGCTGTCGGGGTGCACCGTGGTGTAAGATGACGTCATGAAGAAAAAACAACCGTGACGTCAGTGGCTCAACTGGTTGGCATAGCCTTTGTTATCGCGTAACGGGCCACGTAATCTGCGGCGATGGGAATCCATTTATTCAACAGTGCCGTCATTGAAAAAGGGCCAAGAAGGTCGAGTCCCCCACCATGCAATGGTTCAGAGGGGACTTCGATTGAGTGAAGTTAACCAGCTGGCAGCAAAGAAGATCTTTTCCGGCGCTGGCAGATGTCGCAATGGGCGACATATTGACGCACGCTGCGGTACAGTCCTGGCCAGAAAAACCGACGTCGCACGCGGTCGTATTTCCAGGAAACACAGACTTGTACCACTGCTGGTGCGTCGTGTAGTTGTTCCAGTACGACAGGCCCTATATGACGGGAAATGACAAGCAGATGCTCATGGCCTTCAGTGCTGACGTTGCGGCGGTAAAGGTGCCGTTATGCAGCACGGACATACGGAATTCAGCATCATGTCTGTCAGACTAGATGGCGTCGATGATAGTGCGCACTGACTCATACCGTCGTTGTTCAATGTGCTTATCGCCGATATCAGTAAACGCCATTACGCTGCTTTCCAGGTCAACCGCAACTGGATCAGGAGGATCCACCGGATGACGAGAAAGACAGTCTGCGTCCTTGTGCAAACGGCCAGACTTGTAGCGGACGCTAAACGAAAATTCCTGGAACCTCAGAGCCCAGCGACTAAGACGTCCAGTCGGGTCCTTCAGAGAAGTCAGCCAGCAGAGGGCGTGGTGGTCCGTAACGACGGAAAATATGCGCCCATATAAATATGGCTGGAACTTGGGGACTGCCCAAACTAAAGCTAAGCACTCTTTCTCGGTGATGGAATGATTGCTCTCAGGGGGAGAAAGCAGGTGGCTGGCGTAGGCTATCACGCACTCTCTGCCGTGGTGCCGCTGAGCGAGAACTGCGCAAATACCGTGGCCACTGGCGTCGGTGCAAACTTCTGTGGCAGCAGAAGGATTAAAGCGGGCAAGTCTGGGGGTGTAGCTAAAGTGGCCGATGAGAGCGGGAAACGCTTGAGCTTGCTTAGGGCCCATTGAGAAATATGGTATCCTTCTTCAGCAAATCTCTGAGTGGCCTGGCAACGTCGGCGAAGTTTTTCACAAAACGACGAAAGTAGGAACATAAGCCGATGAAGCTTTGGACGTCGTATGTAGAATGGGGAACCGGAAAGCTACGGACGACGCGGATCATTTCGGCATCTTGTTGGACGCCATCGACGTTCACAGAACAGTAATCCGATGGCGGCCAAATTGACATTTCTTGAAAGTTAGTTGTAGCCCAGCTGTTCTGAAGAATGTGAGAATTGCAGCGAGATGGGTGAAGTGGCTATGGAAAGTAGATGAAGAGACTATCACATCATCTAGGTAAAAGAGACAAGTAGACCATTTATAACCACGCAGGAGAAAGTCTATCATTCGTTCGAATGTGGCAGGGGCGTTACATAGTCCAAAAGGCGTGACCCTAAACTGATATAAAGCATCCGGTGTAATGAAGGCCGTCTTCTCACGGTCCATATCATCGACAGAAATCTGCCAGCAGCCGGACCGAAGATAAATAGACGAGAAGTATGTATAACCGTGCAGGCAGTCCAAGGCGTCATTGATGCGTGGTAGTGGGTGTACGTCTTTTCGCGTGATCTTGTTGAGGTGGCGATAGTCAACGCAGACGTGCCAGGTACCGTTCTTTTTCTTTAAAAGGACGACAGGGAAGGCCCAGGGACTACTTCATAATTCTATGGCACCTTTGTTGAGTATTTTGTCAACTTCCACTTGATCACTCTGCGCTCAGTGTGGGAGACACGATAGGGGTGTCGGTGAATGGCACTGGCGTCACCAGTGTTTGTACGGTGCTGAACGGTGGATGTTTGCTCTAGAGGTCTGTCGTCAAAATCAAAAATGTCGGTATACAACGCGAGAAGGTGATGGATGTGGTTGGCTTGCGCAGGACTGAGGTCGGGTGCAATAATCTTCTAGAAACGGTTTGGCAGAGAACAGGTGCTGTTAGCTACAGGAGACTGAAGTAAATCAATCTCGATAGTGAGAGCCGCTATTTCAAATTCGTCTGCATTAGATACGCTGGTCAAGCACACGTCACGGGGAAGCTCTTGAGGGCACAAGCTGAAATTGAGAAGTGGGAGCGAGGTACAGTTGTCAGCGGCAGTCACAAGCATATGGGTCATGGCGATGATGCGGCTCAAAACGACGTCGGCGAGAGGAAGGAGGACATATTGACCATAGAAAACCTGTCGCTGTGTGGTCAAAACAACGTAGGTGACTGCCTGAGGTGACAGTCGCACGTCTTGAAGAGAGCACAGGCGCGGCGGGGCAATGTGGGGTTCACTGATCATGTGAGACAGTCCTAGCTGAAAGACGCCGGTAGCACAATCGATAAGAGCAGAATGATTCGACAAGAAGTCCAGGCCTAAGATAATGTTATAAGGGCAGTGGTAAATCATGGCTAAAATGACAGAAGTAGTGTGTTTCTTTATACTTAAGTTGGCAGTGCACAGACCAAAAACCATCGGCATGCCGCCATCGGTCACACGGAGCATTTGTGCAGCTGCTAATGGCAAAACTTTTTTAAACATGTGCGTAAGCTTGAACTCATGACCGAAATTATTGCGCCGGTGTTTACAAGTGCTTGTACAGGTACACCGTCTACTTCAACGTCTAATACACTTCATCTGGTGGGAACAGAGAGAGGATTTGCTGCGGAAGTCTCCAATGCAGCAGCACCTCCATGGGCTGTATTTCTTCGTTTGTTGAGACGATGCGGCCGGAAGCCACTGGGGACGAGAAACGCCGTTTGCCTCGGCGAACGGAATGATGGGCGACGTATTTGCGGCGAACGAGACTGGTGGCCACGTGGTGAACGCGAGCGGCTGTACCCAGTGTTCGGAGATTGGTAAAGGACATTAGACTCTTCGACAGGCGAAAATCTGCGGGTGGTACCGTCGAAATGGGTAATATTAGTCGTTGCACAAGGTGCCGAGGACCATGTGTTGCGGCAGTAACGAGCAATATGTCCAACGCGGTGGCAGTTAAAACACATAGGGCGGTCATCTGCAGTTCGCCACTCAGCTGGGTTGCGGGTACGTGGAGAAAACCGTCGGTCGGAGGAGGGCATATCGAAGGGGCGTTCGCTGACTCCGGGTGCGGTGAAATGACATACGGAATACACTCCGGTGTTTTCAAGCTCCTGGTGCCTGATGGCTTGAACAAGATGAACAGTAACAGGAGTGGTTTCGGTACTGCGCAAATAGAACGCCGAGACGCCATTGCTTCCAGTTCGCGACGAATAATGCGTGTCAGGGCGCCCGGCGGTGACGGAGGTTGTGGTGCGGACTGCTCTTCGCAAGTCGATGTTGCAGCGCTGTTTGGAGGTCTGGCGAACGTTTACAGAATGCGATGACTTTTCACTTGCTCAAACTGACGACACTCTGACGATCGCGTCCATGGTAGAACAGCCCTTGCACATCAAGAGATTGAATGCGTCGTCGGCAACTCCTTTCAGAACATGCCCAACCTTGTCACCTTCTGTCATGTCGCTTTCGGCTTTTCGGCAGAGGGTCAGCACGTCTTGAATGTTTGCGAGGTATGATTCCGTGGGGGATAGGGCATGGCAGGCTAATTCCTTTTTGGCGGTTATCTTACGACTGGCGGTTTTAAGAAACACCTCTCAGATCTTTTCTTTGCATCGGTCCCACTTGTGAGTTCTTCTTCGTTGTTTTCATTCCACGCCTTGGCCGTGCCTCTCAAGTAAAACAGCACATTAGCCAACTGAAGTGTGGGATGCCATCTGTTCGGCACACTCACTCGTTCGATCATGGCTACGCAATCGTCAACGTCGATGCCATCGGTCCCGCAGAATGTACCGGGATCCTTAAGTGGAGTGAAAACGTATGGTTACGACGCCGTGTTCGTTGAAGACGCTGACGTTGACGTGGAAGACTTAGCCTTGGCCGTGGCTGAAAAGCCGATGCGACATACGCAGCGGAGCTCCATTGCCTGATGGTTACCCCACACCTCCACCAATATGCTACGGAGTCGGCAAGTTCTGTACCAAATTCTTTTACCAAGGAAAAAGCCATTCTGATTGGCGGCTGATTGGCACACACGCGCGCCTGTCAGCTGATTGTGTCCGTCGCCTTTCTTTACTTCGTCTCCTTAACAATACTTTACATATCAGATGGCACCCGTGCATTACGGAAGGATATGTTGTTCTCTTCGGTCTCACACTTCCACACTTCCGCGCCCTCTGGGCACTCTAGATCACGTGTCTCAAACACTTCCCCCCCGCCCCCCCCCGGTTAAACCACGAGCCACACGTGACTTCCTTATAACCGCTTTTTTTAGATGCGAAACAGCTCTTTGACTTGCCTGTATAAACGCTGTCCCTCCATCTGCACCGCTCCCCTCGCCGCAGGTGTTGGGAGTGGCGCCAAGTAGCTCAGGCCCCCCTAGCATCTCATCTCTTGAGTAGTTGTAGTATCGTGCGTGGGACGCGACGAGGGGAGAACACAGGGCACGGCGCGCCGAAGTAAGCAGCACAGCGGCGAGCCGCGCTGGAACGCATTTTATATACACAAGCATCACTATATATACATATATTGACAACGGTCTCTAGGGGCGAACCAACCGGTTCCAAACAGGAACCGAAACCCCGACACCACATCACCCTGCCCCCCCCCCCTTGAATGGAAGAACACTTGGGGTCCTACAGCAACACATTGGCGTGATGATAATGAACCATGTATACAGCATGCCTACCAAAAATACAACAGTATATCACACGAAGACAATTACATGTGCACAATAGAATAAAAATATACGGTGTACACTAACAAGTAACGAAACGCAAAACATAACACTTAAAGAATTGCACAGCAAACACAGGAAGGCAAGGCACACGCGGCACACCAGCCTATCATCCCCTCTCCCGAGAGAGGACGTCTGCATAGTAATTGTCGTGTTTTAGTCTACAGCGTCGACACCTGCAGTGGTGCCATTTCCACGACAGGCACTGTTGCCGCCCACAGCAGCTCGGTGGTACGTAAGAATCGGCCCAAGTGTTGTCCTTCAAGTGTACTTCTGGCACAGTAGGGGCCGGCACAAGCATGAAACGGCGCCGTGCACAGGACAGCAACTGGCATGGCCGGCACAGACGCAACCAGTGGTAGCACCTCCGCAGCACACAGAACAGCCCGGCCGTGGTGGTTTAGTGGCTAAGGTACTCGGCTGCTGACCCGCAGGTCGCGGAATCGAATCCCGGCTGCAACGGCTGCATTTCCGATGGAGATGGAAATGTTTTAGAGCCATGTGCTCAGATTTGGGGGCACGTTAAAGAACCCCAGGTGGTCAAAATTTCCGGAGCCCTCCACTACGGCTTCTCTCATAATAATATGGCGGTTTTGGGACGTTAAACCCCACATATCAATCAATCAATCAATCAATCGATCAATCAATCAATAAAGCACACAGAACAGGGACCACTACCTGAATCTCGGCCAGCACGCATGGTGGATGCACCTCCAGCGGATCGAGACAGACACAGC